>JAPYZA010003869.1:14366-27873 GCA_030522685.1 Eupelmus azureus | reverse complement strand
TTCTGTTTATTTTTAAAGCATTCTACGTTTTGTGAGCTACGAAACTGCGGAATCTTTATCTTTATTAGGAAATAAAATATTTCTAAAATTCATTTAACAATATTGAGAATACCAGTTCACTTGATTTTCATACATAATAGAGTTATACTTATAAATAGTTATACTTATAAATAATTCTGTGGCTTTCACTAAAGTACAGTTTTCTCAAAATCGAGATTACATTTTCGGAGGGCTTAAGAACCCCTCTTTTATACAAAATTCACAGAGTTACGGGAAAGACGACATTTTTCATAGAGATATCACATTGGAACTAAGTGGATAAGTCCATTATATTGTACAATCACTTTCCAAGCTTTGTTCACAGCTTGTTTTTTTTTTCGATCACGATTAGCAAAGAACTTTTATACAATAAAATGGCCTTATCTATAACTATAATTACATAATAGAAACAGAGTGAGCTTTGATAAATAGTTAATTCTTGATGATTTTCTTTACCTCTAAACGCAATTTTGTAAATGAAATGAACAATGATAGGAAAAGAAAAGCATAAGTTTATTCTCGATCCAGATCCCGTGATTTTAGTATACATAACTCTTATACGTTTGACTGGTTTACAACAAGAGAAAAGAGGATACCTCAAAGTTGTGTCCACAATTATTATATTCCTGTGTAATGTAATAAAATAGCTAAATATTGGATTTCAACTCGTTTTCTCATATCCTTCATAAAACTTTAATTTCTTGAAAATACGAAAAATGAATTTAAGCAGTTATATAGAAAAACGAGAGAATATTGAACATAAATTTTATTACATTTTCCTTAATACATAAAAAATAATACAACAGCCAACAATTTGACTGTAACTTAAAAATCAAACGCAGCGCGCAGAATTAAATTGAACTTTATAACTTCGCTCCGCGCATTACAATATTTATGCGCGCTTTTATTACATAACGCATTGTAACAAGAAACTTTATGCTCCGCTACAACCTCACGCTCGCTCCTTTTTTCCTCGTTCTAATTTTTTACCACTCCGCCGCTACCCAATAAAACAAAAGAAAAAACTTCAATCGGCATTTTACGTAAAAAGCCACCTCCACTCCCCCCGCCTATAAACAATTCAACAGTCCGACAAAACACGCGCATATAACCGCCTCCCACTAAAGTTTCATTATTCCATTTTTTCGTAAATCCATTCACCGTCAATCCCAACGCTCCTCAAACTAAAAAAAAAAATAACGCGTCTAACTATCGATTCCATCCGCACCACATACACACACCCTCACCCACCCACACACAGGGACTAATCGAGTCGAACTTTTCCAAAGTCCGCCTCTCGCATTTCCATCTGGCTTTCGCATTATATACTCGAGTCGTTTCGATGCCTCATGCATATTACACCCGCGCGCTCCGGCTCGTAAAAAAGAGGCTCACGCGCGCGCGCAGGGTCACCCACACACACACACACAAAGAGCCGCGCGCATTTCCAGAGCTCGAGAGAGAAAAGCGAGCGCGGGACTGGAAAAAAAAAAGCGCGCACGACGGCGCAGACATCGAGATAGCGAGCGGCGAGTATAGCTCGCGCTCGGCCGTGCGTATATATATTCAGCGTGCGCGAAAATGCAAAGTATCGGAAGGAGAGCTGTGTATGAGGGAGAGAGGAGCGAACGAGCGAGAAGCTAAGAAAGAGAGATAGACCGATAAGAGCGAGCGATACTATATACGTAAGAGGCGAGTAGTGGGAGAGACAAAGGAGAGAGCGGGGAGAGACGCGCGCAGGACGACAAATTGGAATTGAAATCTATTGTGATCAGCGCGCGGACGAGTGTATATAGATATATGTATGTGCACTAAAAGAGAGAGAGAGCTGCGAGAGCCAGCGGTAGAGGGACCACAATGCCAGATCCGCCATTGTGCGGGTGCGAGAGAATCTCGACGTCGTGCCCGACTAGCTCGTGATGCGCTGGCTCTCGCGCAAGCGGCTCTCTCTCTCTCTGAATATACACTATCTCCTGGAAAATTTAATTAATGGAACCTGATTCTTATGAAGATTGGAGAGCGCAAGAGCGACGGAGCAACCCCCGAGAGTGGAGTTTGTTTTGCGTTCTGGGGCTGAGACAATTCGCCGAGCTGAATCTGTGATTGCAGTTGGTTTAAGGGAGTTGTTGGCACGGGGCCGTGGGGGTTATATCAAGAGGTTTTACGGCTGGAGGAGGATGATTTGGAGGCTTGTTGTTGGCATCGGATGATTTAATTAATGGCGGGGGCGGGGGTCGGAGCGAGATTTTTTGGGGAATTTGTTGTTGACAGGGTTTATTTTTTTGATTACGAGGATTGATTTTATGTATGGGTAATCATAGGTGTAAGATAATTATTGTAGTAATTAATTCATAATAAGTTTTGTTGTTTGTGTATTATTACAACTAATGTAAGGTGCAAGGCGTATGTGGGTGTACAGGAAACGATAAATTATTTGCGAAAAAAGTATATCCCTGGAACTTTTTCATTTCTGAGAATTTAATTCAGCATGGGAGAACAATCAATACTGTCAAAACCACAAGTAACCGCACGATATTCCAGCAATACTGCTGCAATTTTAATTTGCGAGTTATTATATCCTGTTATTCATTTCGCGATTGCTATATATTATCGGGGTCCAAGTTGCTTTCGCGCAAACTAAAAAGTAATAATTTATAAATTCTAAAATTTAAGTTGTGCTGTAATACTTCAAATTCACTATTCTTTTCGTCACGTAAATATTTAAAAAAGATATCAGGTTTCTTTAATGTAAATATATAAATATATATTAAGTTTTTATCTCTGCGAACAACAATTTACAAGAAACTATATAAAAAAATACGAGATTATACCGTATCATATCACGCATTGTTTCAGACAATCACTTAATTTCCATTTTCCTGAAAACCTAAAATAAAGAAACAAACACTCAGCCAGCTAAACCAGCAACTCCACAAAACCATGACGCATTTCCGTGATAAAACGTTCACACACCCCACCAATCCGCATCCCCACCCATTATCAGCAACATCCTCCTCGAAAATCCATACTCACCGACAATACCAACTCGCCGAGTCCTTAAAGTATGCTAATTCATCGGGTCACCCGCGCGCTTTGATTAGCCTATCATAGGCGCTCGGTGAATAATCGTCCCTGACATTGAGGCTCGCGTGTAGGTAGTATAGCAGCGCTACAGGCGCTCTACGGTTAGAGTCGTACATTGTGCGAGCTCGGAGGGTGACGGCTACATGTCCCTATGTAATAGGCCGCAGGGCTGACTAGGCGCGTTTCGACACGGGGATTATATACACTCGGCGACGATATGCGCTTTGTCGGTGCCTGCGGCGGCGGCAGGTCGGGCCAGATGAGATCTAAATGGGAAATAGATCAAGGAAGTAGTGATGCTTTTTTTTTTAGTTTTCTTCGGATACGCAACAAAATTTATTTTCTATTAAGTAACACTGGAATATACAAATGTGTAATATAATAATAAAATTAACTTTGTATTGGTATAACATAGTATATGGTAGGTTAGAGAAAATAGTACGCTAATTAAATAGTACGCAAATTAGGTGGTTTACACACGGCTGGGTTGGTTGAAAACTACCCGTACATATACACTTGCATAATGTACATGGTGCGTATAATATTTTTGAATACTGTGTTCACTAAGAGCAAATTTTTTTACGTAAGATTTGAGTTTGCTATGCTTGTAATTTACGCAAAAATTAAAAAACAATGCGCTTGGCTTTTTACTTAGCGTAGTGTTTCAAACAAGTGCGTAAATCACACGCTTAGCACACGAAAAAATTACATGAAAAATCGGGTTAGCTTAGCCAGTTTTAAAATAGTACATTATGTAACAAGGGACAAAAGTAGTAGATTTTTCCCGCGGGAGTTTACTCCCCGAAAACAAGCTTCGCTCGGGCAATAACACACCCTCAGGAAAAATATTCTTGTAAGGTCAGTACAATCACCCAAGTGAAATATCTACTTTTGCACTTATGCAATAATATATCATAAAGAATAAAAAAAAAAAAAAAAATTATACAAGTATATTTCAAATTGCCCTGAAGATTCTCAATAATATAAATGATAATAAGTGATTAAATGATAATAAAAATAGTGCCTTTAATAGTAAAACTGTTTAGCAATCGGACGAGTTATTACATTTCTTAGTGTAATACTACGATCTAATACATAAATACTTTTCTAAGCACTCTATTCACTTATGAAAATTAAGCGCTCAACCGATTTTATTAATAGAAATTAAATTAATAGAATTCTATAAAGCCTGATAAAATGACTCAAAATTGTATAAGAAAAGTACTGGTCGTAGAAAAATACTCAACGGTATAATATCATTGTGTTAACTTTAATTTGTAATTTTTTATATTAACAAGCCTAAATATATTATCAATATAAACTTTTATTTGTGTTAAATGAAAAGTAAATTTGATACAATTCTCCAACCGCACTACACACTAATTATGAAATAGGAAACCTATGAAACAATACGTAATTAATCTTATACATAATTTCTTAATTCAAGCACTAATTATATCGTTTTGTAAAACTGGCTTTACTTTTTTTAAACAACTCTATAATGAAAACTTATTATTAAACTTTATAAAAAAAATTATTAATCTTCTTGTGTCTGCTTCGGCAACGCTTTTAAACAAAACAATTTCTTAATCCAACCGTTTCGTACAGCTCGTTTTACTTTTTTTAAAAACAACTCTACAATAAAAAAGAAACCCGCAATTACACATCCCACTGAAATAAGATAAGCTATTATCCTAATCAATTTAATTTCATCTTCTGCTTTCGTAGCTAGTTTATTTACGTTTCCGTGAACCGATACATTTTTAATGAAATCATGCCGATTATAGCGCATGAAATCTCTCATGGCAAAGTTCAACCAAAATTCCATCACACCGGACTCTACGATTCGAATTAAAAGTTTTGCAAACTGTGAGTAGGGAGAATTTTTGGAGAACAGTATTGCCGAAAAGCCGAGGTGGTAGCGTTCATCCACAACACTCAAAATACATCCCTCATTTGGATTTGAGAAAAGACGTGCCCATCTTTTTGCAAGAATTATGTTGTCAGAACATACATTAACTTCGCCAAGAATCATTTTTTCTATACATACTTTGTGATCTTTTTGGATAACCGTTACTGAAGCGCGAGATAACAATTCGTAATTATGAGAGTCTGAATTCAGCAGGTACCTTCTTTCTTTTTCGTCCATAATCAAACGGACACTGGAAAACAATACATCCTCGAAAGTTTTAAAATGGTGATACTTCATTAGATATATGTTCGTGTTGAATATGAATTCTAAGATTTCAGTTGAAAATAGCACGGAGATGCATACCAGGCATAGAAATGTGATTTGTTCTCTTGCTTTTCGAGGCTCTGCAGACGCTGAGAATCCAAGAACTAAGAGTACCATAATGTTAAATATTGTGAAAAATTTACTTTTTAGTTCCAGAAAGAATATTAATGCAATTAAAATCATTACTGCCAGTATAACCGAGCCAACCAAAAATCCGATGTTCCGGGGTATCTGTATATCGTAAGAACTGCATTGTCTTATAATTAAGTGTGTTGCCTTTAATGGAGAATGGAAATAGAGTCTCGTGAACCTGTCGTAACCAGCAGTTGTAAAGGAATTTATGCAGAAATCAAGAGAATCGTTGATAAGTGCTCGTTGTATTTCATTGGTGATTACAGCTCTTCGAGACGAATGAAATTCAGAAATGGTTATGTTAACGGTAAAATTATAATTTTCAGCTATTATTTTAGCCAATTGCAATTCTATACCTGAAAGAAAATTCCATAAATTCTTACCATAAAAGTTTGGTAGTGTCATTATGAAAAATTGATTTCTGTAAAATCCTGCCTTCAAAGTATATCCATACATATTTTTTAAATTATTTGAGAATAACTGAATATTACTAGAGAAATTGATAGATTTGTATTTATTGTTAAAGGGATTATACTCGTGCACGAGAATTTTTGTAAATTCCGAAAAATTCGATGGTAATATCTGCTTTTTTAATTTTTTATAGTAACATACAGAAACATAACTTTCCAAAACTTTTGTAAAATGGATTTATAGTTAAATCTATTATTTTCTTTTGTGATAACAATAATAGTGTGAGCTTTTGTACCTTGATAAATTGGAAATTTTGTTAAAAATAAATAGTGTTCATCTAGTTGTACTTGGGATTCTACTATTATAATATTTATTATTGGACGTTTAGAATTTGATGCGAAAATATTTAATATATTTGTTGCATTTTCGCGTATTTGTCTGTTTAAGTGTTTATACATGGCTTTCGAGTTGATTATGAAGCACTGAAAATCGCTTATCGTTTCTTTTATGATTAATAAAGATGTAATAGAAATTGTTCTTGTCACTGATGCCATTAAAATAACTTGCTTTACTTTTAAATCTTTCGACAAGTACTTATTCACGTGTTTAATCCAGTTAGAATCAGTGAAAGAACCTGCATAAGTGTTAGTAACTAACTGAAAAGTTAAAAATATGTAAAGTAAATTAAACTTGCTTTCTTTCATATTTAAGCTGCTGTCATTAATAAAAAATTAAAATGGTTTCTTAGCAATATTAATTATAAACAAATTTCCTTCTGTCTATACCTTTTTACTTCAAAAGGTATCTTATCAAAATTGTAGAATGTAGCAGACAAAAATATTTTCCATATGAAAATATTCATAAATAACAGACAAATTATATTCATAGTTTAAATAGGTAATTTTTTAAAGTATAAATTATTTAAATTTTTCATTAGGATAAAATTGTTTGAAGTAATCAAAAAACCGATTTTTCTCTACAGTTTTTTTCAAACTAAATAGAATTATACATGACAAAGTTTTTAGATTTTTAATTATATATCATATTAAAAGGATGAATTTTGTCATTCCTCAACCCTTTAAAGCCCTATTAAAATAAACTTTTAAAATAAATGTATGAATGTTGCTCTCGCTTCGCTCGGGAAGCAAATTCACCCCCGGGAGTAATCTACGACTTTACTCCCTTGTTGCATAATGTACTATTACTTGCATTGTAGACTTCCGTTACTTAAATCGTCAAACATTCTAAATATGAATATAAATATTCTAATATAAAGCTTCTTAAGTGAATAAATGAACAATTTTAATATACACACTATTTATATAAAATACCAAATTTACATCATTTGAATGTAAATATTCTAATGAAATCCCTTTATCTTAAATAAAAAAGAATTATTAATCTTTTTCAGTTTGTTTCTGCATTGTTTAAAACTATCTAGTGTATTAATCCAAGCATTTCGTAAAGATGGCTTTACTTTTTTTAAATACAACTCTATCATAAAAGAGAAAACCGCTATTGCACATCCTACTGAGATAAGATAAACAATTATATGAGCCAATTTAATGTCCTCTTCTGCAGTCGTATCTGATTTATCTAAGTTTTTATAAATCGAGGCATTGTTTATGAAATTATGATGCTTATATCGAGTGTAATCTCTCACTGCAAGATTCAACCAAAATTCTATCATACCTGACTCGACGATCCGAGTGACCAGTTTTGCAAACTGCGAGTAAGGCGAATTTTTGGAGAAAAAAAATGCATTGAAACCTCTATGGTAGCGTTCTTCGATGACGCTTAAAATGCATCCTTCATTTGGATTTGAAAAAAATTCGCGACCACCGTTTTGCCAATATTAAAGTTTCAAAACACATATTAACTTCTCCGAAAATCATTCTTTCTATGCATGACCTGTGATCGTTTTTTACTACAGTCGTTGACGCTTGGGAGAACAATACTTCATTAACAGCTTTTGTTACCAGTAAATAGTTTGTTTGTTTATGGTCTATGATCAAATGGATGCTGGAACCCAATAAATCTTAACAGTTTTAAAATGGTAATACTTTATGAGATGTATGTGTGTGCTGAATATGAGGTCTAAAGTTTCAGTTGAAAAAATCACAGAGATGCCTAGTAGAAATAGAAATATGATTTTTTCTCTTGATTTTTGAGGATCGGTAGATACTGAAAATCCAAGAATTAAAAGTATCGTGATGTTAAATGATGTGAAAAATTTACTTTTTTGTTTCAGTAAGTTTCTTAATCCAATTAAAATCATTACTGCTACTATAATTAAGCAGGTTGAAAACACTATGTTCCAGGGTATTTGTGTATCATAATAGCCACATTGCTTTAGAATTAAATGTACTCCATTGAATGGAGTATGATAGTAGAGTCTTGTGTATCTGTCATACCCAGTAGTAAAATAGGAACTGATACAGAAATCAATAGTGTCATCGATAAGTGCTTGTTTTATTTCATTATTGACTACAACATCGTCAGATAAATGGAATTCAGAAATGGTTATATCAATGGTAAAATTATAATTTTCTGCAAGTGTTTTAGCCAAATGCACTTCCATGCCTGAAAGGAAGTTCCATATATTCTCACCATTAAAGCTTGGTAAAACCATTACAAAAAATCTATTTCTGTAAAATCCTGCCTTCAAACTATATCCATACATATTTTTCAATTTATTTGAAAATAACTGAACAGTGCTAGAAAAATTTACACATTTGTATTTATCGTTGAACGGATTGTACTCGTGCACTAGAATTTTTGAAGATTCAGAAAAAATCGATGGAAGTATCTGTTCTTTTAATTTTTTATAGTAAACTATTTCTATAATAATAACATACAGAAACATAACTTTCCAAAATTTTTGTAAAATATATCTATGGTTAAATTCTTTAATTTCTTTTGATAAAAATATTAGTATGAGCTTTTGCACCTTGATAAAATGGAAATTTCGTTAAAAATAATGAGCTTTTGCACCTTGATAAAATGGAAATTTCGTTAAAAATAAATAGTGTTCATCTAGTTGTACTTGGGATTCAACTATCATAATATTTATTAATGGACGTTTAGAATTCGATGATAAAATATTTAATACAGATTTATCACAAAATACTGAAAATCGCTTAATATTTCTTTCACGATGACTAAAGATGTTACAGACAGTGTTTTTGTCGCTGATGCCATTCAAGTAACTTGCTTTACATTTAAATCATCTGTTAAGTACTTGTTCACATGTTTGATCCAGTTAGTATGCGCGAAAGAATATGCATAAGTGCAAATGACAAAATAAAAAGCTAATAATATGTAAAGTAAGCTAAACTTGCTTTCTTTCATATTTGAGCTGATGTCATTAATAAAAAAATAAAATGGTTTCTTAGCAGTATTAATTATGTACAAATTTCCTTCTGTCTATAAGTTTTACTTCAAAAGATATCTTATAAAAATGTAGTATTTAGCAGACACAAATATGTTTTCAATGTATATAATTTCATATTCTAACTGTTTTTTAAATATAAATTAAAAATACAAATCGTTTGATCTAATTAAAAAGCTCAGACTTAACTCAATGTTTTTCAAACAAATAGATTTTTATACACTTATGTCTTTTTGCCTCGTTAAGTACCTTTAAACTGCGTATAATAGAGTACATAAATATATTTTTTAAATTTCATATTCATAAAATATAAGTGAAAAATTATTGTGATAGATAAGATAAAATCTATTTATGATAAAGCTTTTAGATTTTTACATTTCACCTTAAGAAGATGATTCAGTTAATTATTTTTCAAGGTGATAAACTTGTTGAAAAGTCTAACGGGTTTTATTCCCTATATAAACTAATTGGTGAAAATATGCTAAAATTAAGTTCCCAACTGCATGTCATTTGTTCTACCACTTTTGAACTCTCGCCTATTGGAGTATGTCTAGCATAATAAGCCTCAATTTATTACGTATTAATAAAATGTGTAAACAGATACATTTATGAATCGACGAGACCGTTAAAAATAATAATACTTATAACTTTTTTGTTTTAATATATAACCACATTTGGAAATGACTTAAAATTGTTCCAATAATTGTGACCAATCCATATTTATAATCTAATCTCTTTACCTGATTTTATTACTTCAGTATCGTTTATAAATAATATTAAAGAGTTGTTGAGTAAAGTTTCAAGCTTATTAGCGTCCTCTATTCTGTTAAGGGTGTTTTTATGTGCCTCCAGTATCCACAATTGAAGCTGTAACAAAATGTATTTGATATTTAGTTTACATATTGTAACGTGCAATGACAACTGCTCTATCATCTTTATTTTTAATTGCTCTTGCGTGCTTTCCCATGCGTGTTTTTATTTTTGTCTTGCTTATGCATACATAAGTAATTGAGCAATTGAGACCACGAAAAGGAATTGTAAAAAAATACTAATTTATAGAGAATCGAAAAACAAAACTTTCTTATATTGTCTATTTTTTTTGTTTCCCTAGTCATTTTATTAAAAAAATATCGTTTTAATGTGCCCCGGTTTTAAGTGCGCCAATGCAGGGCACATTTTAACAAAATCATCTAATTTACAATGCCATTAAAATGTACTTAACATAGTTGTAAAGGTCAAAAAGAAAATTCTGTACAGTTTAAGACTCAAGCTTAAAATAAATATTAAATTGTATTTAAAAAATATTTCAAAATTACACTTAAAAAAATTACAATACTGGTCTCCCGTGTAAGTGCTTTTCTAAAAAGAGCTTCACTTGTATATACCTCTACGGGACTTATATGACCTCTTGATTAAAAAAATTACTAATCTTTTTCCGTCTGCTTCTGCAATGCTTTAAAGTAAAGAATTTCATAATCCACCAGTTTCGTACAGCTGACTTATTTTTTTTTAAAAACAATTCCATCATAAAAATAAAAACCGCAATCGCACATCCCCCCGAAAAAAGATAATCTATTATTTTAATCAATTTAATTTCCTCTTCTACTTTGGTAGCTATTTTATTTATGTTTTCCTGAATTGATATGTTTTTCATGAAATCAGGACTTTTATAATCTATATAATGTATGTAATCTCTCACGGCAAGGGTCAACCAAAATTTCATCATACCCGACTCGACGATTCGACTGATTACATTAGCAAACTGCGAGTAGGGAGAATTTTTAGAGAAAAAAATTGCGGTTAAACCGTTATGGTAGCGTTCTTCTACCACACTCCAAATGCATCCCTCATTCGGCTCTGAGAAAAGTTACGCCCACAGTTTTGCCAAGAATAAAGTTTCAGAGCACACATTAACTTCTCCGAGGATCATTCTTTCTATGCATGGCCTCTCATCTGTTTCGACTTCAGTTATTGAGGCTTGAGATAATAACACTTGATTGACAGATTTTGTGTGCATCAAGTAGCGTTTTTCTTTTTCGTCCATGATTAAATGGATGCCGGAACGCAATACATCCTCAAAAGTTTTGAAATGGTGAATTATGAGATGTATATTTATGCTGAATATTAGCTCTAATGTTTCAGTTAAAAATAATACGGAGATGCATATCAGGCACAGAAATACGATTTTTTCTCTAGCCGCTTGAGGCTCTGTAGAAGCAGAGAATCCAAGAACTATCAATATTACAATGTTAAATGGTGAGAAAAATTTACTTTTTTGTTTCAGTAAGTGTCTCAATGCAATTAAAATCATTACTGCTACTATAATTAGGCTGATTGAAAACACTATGCTGCAGGGTATTTTTGCATCGAAATAGCCACATTGCTTTACAATCGAGTGTACTCCCTTGAATGGAGTATGAAAGTAGAGTCTTGTGTATCTGTCATTCCCAGTGGTAAAAAAGGAACTGATGCAGAAATCAATAGTGTCATTGATAAGTCCTACTTTTATTTCATAATCAACTACATCATCCCGAGGAAAATGCCAATAAGAAATAGTTATATCAATAGTAAAATTATAATATTCAGCCAGTGTTTTAGCTAATTCCACTTCCATACCTGAAAGGTAGTTCCATAAATTCCCACCATTATAACTTCGTAAAACCATTACAAAAAATCTATTTACGAAAAATCCTGCCTTCAAACTATATCCATACATATTTTTTAATTTATTTGTAAATAACTGAATATTATTAGAAAAATTTACACATTCATATTTATCGTTGAAAGGATTGTATTCATGTACTAGAATTTTTGAAGATTCGGAAACAATCGATGGAAGTATCTGTTCTTTTAACTTTTTATTGTATACTATTTCTATAATAATAACATACAGAAACATAACATCCCAAAATTTTTGTAATATAGACCTATGGTTAAATTCTTTAATTTCTTTTGTGATAAAAATAATAGTATGAGCTTTTGTACCTTTATAAATTGGAAATTTTGTTAAAAATAAATAGTGTTCATCTAGTTGTTCTTGGGATTCAACTATAATAATATTTATTACTGGACGTTTAGAATTTGATACTAAAATATGTAACACCTCTGTTACACTTTTTTGTGTTTGTCTATTTAAGTCTCTGTACAGGTCTTTTGAGTTTATTAAAAAATACTGAAAATCGCTTACCATTTCTGTCATGACGACTAAAGATGTAATAGACAGTGTTTTTGTTACTGGTGTCATCAAAATAATTTGCTTTATATTTAAATCTTCTATCAAATACTTGTTAACATGTTTGATCCAGTTAATATCCAGTCCAGTAATCCAGTTAGTATGTGTAAAAGAACTCGTATAAGTAGTGCAAATAACAAAATAAAAACCTAATAATGTATAAAGTAAATTAAACTGATTTTTTTTCATACTTGATCTTATGTCATTAGTAAAAAATGAAAATAGTTATTTGGTACTGTATATTTAATTATAATTTTTTTTATATGATTGTATTATCTATATCAATTAATTGGTGAAAATATTCTAGAAATTCATTCAGTTTGTTCTATTATTTTTGAACTCACGCCTGTTGGAGTACGACTGGCATGATCAGCTTCAATTTATTACGTATATTAATAAAATATGTAGTTAATAAAACAGATATATTTACTAATCGACCAGTCAATCATAATCAATCCTTATAAATTTTCTGATTTAATATATTACGTCATTTGGAGATGACTTAAAATTGTTCCAGTTATTGTAACCAATCCATATTTACAATCTAATCTCTTGATCTGATCTCATTACTTCAGTATCTGAGTTTTTAATTAGTTGAATATCAATACATAAATATTATTATATATTTAATGTCCAATATAGAAAATTTTTAAGATATTATTTAAGGCATTTACAAATAATGTTAGAAAGTTGTTGAGTATAGTTTGAAACTTATTTTGTGTCTTCTATTCTGAGGGTGTTTTTGCACAATTGAAGCTTAATAAAAATTTATTTGATAATTAGTTTT
This sequence comes from Eupelmus azureus, assembly GCA_030522685.1. Lineage (NCBI taxonomy): Eukaryota > Metazoa > Arthropoda > Insecta > Hymenoptera > Eupelmidae > Eupelmus > Eupelmus azureus. Next base: position 14,561 of record JAPYZA010003869.1, on the reverse strand, counting down.
CACATTATGATGTGCTATTACAGCTAATCTTTCATCTTCCTTTTTAATTGCTCTTGCATGATTTTCTAAACGTGTTTTCATATTTCTCTTGCTTATGCATACATAAGTAAGCAAAATCCATTGGAGAGATTGACTTCATTAAAACGTCAAATTCTCAAGGTTTCTCTTGTTTTTTGTAAAAGAATATAACAATAT
>JAPYZA010003869.1:0-14355 GCA_030522685.1 Eupelmus azureus | reverse complement strand
AAAAAAAAAAATATTAAAAATGTATAAGAATTATTGACGTATTAAAAGCTTTTTGAAGCAATACTCCTGATGGAAAAAGAATTTATTTTACAAGATTTCCCTGCAGGATTTTCGGGATTCTGCATGTTGCATAAATAAATTTATGACGTTAGCTAAAGATTTGTCAATTGTATTATTTATTTCATTTTTGGTAACAAAAATAAATCAAAAAATTGAATAAATAAAAAGAAAATTCCGAGGGAACTTGAGCCAAGAATCTTTTGCTCTCTGGGCTATATCCTAGATCGCTATACCGTCTATTTTGTTATTAGTACTGACAAGATGAAAATTAAGTTATAACAATACAAATCATATAACCTAATTTTTATCACGTTAGTATAACAAAAACAATAGCTCCGAGCAGAAATTTATATCAGGCCGCTCTATTTGAAACAAGGTCCTGATCACGAATACTTATTATGGTGTGATCATATGCTTGTAACGCTTATCCTGTCGGGTACTGATAAGCGAAGATTATTAACATTTATTTTTATTAGTTAAACTAGAAATAATTTACACACATTATGTAAAATTTTTAAGTGCATTCAATTTCTTCAATAATATTTTTTAAATTAACAAATTTTTAGATGATTAAATTAAAATGAAGTGCATATTGAATACTTTTGTGCAGTCTTAATCATAAGATAACCAAAAGATTTTTGAACAGTTTAAGACTCAAACTTTAAAAAAAAAAAATAATTTGTATTTAAAAAATATTTTAAATTTACGCTTGCAAATGATGGTCATAAAGGGCTGTAAAGTGCCCGCTCTTCATATAAATGCTTTTCTACAAAATTTTTAAACAGTATAACTTCTGATTAAAACAAATTATTAATTTTTTTCCATCTGCTTCTGCACTGCTTCAAACTAAATAATTTTTCGTACAGCTAGGTTTAGTTTTTTTAAAAACAACTCTATAATAAAAAAGAACACCGCAATCACATATCCCACTGAAATAAGATAAGCTATGATCTTAGTCAATTTAATTTCATCTTCTACTTTCGTATCTACATTATTTACTTTTTCATGAATCGATACGTTTTTGATAAAATCTCGACGGTAATAGCGCGTATAATCTCTTATCGCAAGGTTCAACCAAAATTCTATCATACCTGACTCGGCGATTCGATTGATCAGTTTTGCAAACTGTGAGTAGGGAGAATTTTTGGAGAAAAACATTGCGGTTAAGCCGTTGTGGTAGCTTTCATCTACGACACTCAAAACACATCCGTCATGTGGATTTGAAAAAATACGCAACCATTTTTTTGCCAAGATTAATGTTTCAAAGCACATATTAACTTCTCCGAGAATCATTCTTTCTATACATGACCTCTGATCTCTTTCGACTACAGTCATTGAAGCTTGAGATAACAATACTTGATTAACAGATTTTTTAGACTGTAAATATCTGTTTTCTTTTTTGTCTATGATTAAATGAATTCTAGAACGCAATACATCCTCAACAGTTTTAAAATTGTAATATTTTGTGGGATACATATTTGTACTGAATATTAGCTCTAAGGTTTCAGTTGTAAATAGTACGGAAATGCATACTAGGTATAGAAATATGATTTTTTCTCTGGCTGTTTGAGGCTTGGAAGATGCTAAAAATCCAAGAACTACGAGTATAATAATATTAAATGTTGTGAAAAATATGCTTTTTAGTCCGAGTAAGTGTCTTGATACAACTAAAATCATTACTGCTACTAAAATTAAGCTGATTGAAAACATTATATTCCAGGGTATTTGTGCCTCGTGATAACCACATTGCTTTACAATTAAATTTATTCCCTTAAATGAATTATGAAAGTAGAGTCTTGTATATCTGTCATTTCCAGTAGTAAAATAGGAACTTATGCAGAAATCAATAGTGTCGTTGACAAGTGCTCTTTTTATTTTATAATCAACTACATCATCCCGAGGAAAATGCAAATAAGAAATAGTTATATCAATCGTAAAATTATAATTTTCAGCCAGTGTTTTAACCAATTGTACTTCCATACCAGAAATGAAGTTCCATATATTCTTACCATTAAAACTTGGTAGAATCATTACAAAAAATCTATTTTTGTGAAATCCTGCTTTCAAACTATATCCATACATATTTTTTAATTTATTTGGAAAAAACTTAATATTGCTAGAAAAATTGACACATTTGTATTTATCGCTGAAGGGATTATACTCGTGCACCAGAATTTTTGAAGATTCAGAAAAAATCGACGGAAGTATCTGTTCTTTTAATTTTTTATAGTAAACTATTTCTATAATAATAACATTCAGAAACATAACTTTCCAAAATTTTCGTAAAACCGATCTATGATTAAATTTTATAATTGGTTTTGTGATAAAAATAATTGTATGAGATTTTGAACCTTGATAAATTGGAAATTGTGTTAAAAATAAATAGTGTTCGACTAGTTGTACTTGCGATTCGACTATCATAATATTTATTACTGGACGTTTAGAATTTGATGCTAAAATATTTAACACCTCTGTTGCACTTTCGTGTGTTTGTCTATTTAAATTATTGTACAGGTCTTTTGAGTTTATTACGAAATACTGAAAATCGCTTATTATTTCTTTTATGATTACTAAAGATGTGACAGACAGTGTTTCTCTCACTGATGCCATCAAAATTACTTGCTTTACGTTTAAATCTTCTGTTAAGTACTTGTTCACGTGTTGGATCCAGTTAGTATGCTTGAAAGAACTTACATAAGTGCAAATATCAAAATAAAAACCTAATAATATGCAAAGTAAGTTAAACTGATTTTTCTTCATACTGGTTATTATACCATTAATAACTAATGAAAATAAATATTTGGTAATGAATTTATAAAATTTCTTCCTTGTATATTTGGTGACTAAACATTTTTATCTCATAAAGTATGTAATAGTAAGCGAAAGATGCAGCAAATATATTTTTTCAATATTTCATACTTATAAAAAGTAGCAAAAAATTATTTTCATAATTTAAACAACTACTTTCTTAAAGTATAAATTATTTAGATTATTCATTAGGATAAAATCATTTGATCTAATCAAAAAGCCGATTGTTAACTGCTGTATTTTTCAAACTAAATTGATTTATAAACTTTGTATATAAATAATGTAAGGTAAAATAAGATATTTTTACCTTATTAAGTATTTTACTGACTGACTATGATCTAATAGATTAATATAATTTTAATATTTTATATTCATAAAAAATAACAGAAATATTATTTTAAATCGAATTTATGCATGATAAAGTTTTTAGATGTTTACATATCACGGAAAAAGGATGGTTAATTAATACTTTTTTTAATGTGACGAAATTGTTAAGCCATCTAACTGCATCGTCTATTATAATAAATTGGTGAAAATGTGCTAAAAATAAGGTCTCCACTGCATTTGTTCTATCTCTTTTGAATTCACTCCTGTTGGTGCTCGATCGGCGTCATCTCATTAGTCTCAGTTTATTTCATATTAATGAAACGTGTAAACAATTATATTTACTAATTGATTAATCAATTGTAATTAATACTTAATTTGATTTAGATAATAAGTTGTCTAGTTTAATATCTCAAGATATTTGGAAATACTGTTAAAGAGTTGTTGTATATAATTTAAAGCTTATCTGTTTCTTCTATTCTTTTAAAGATGTTTTAATGCGTATATAGAAATCAATCATTTTTAAAACAGTTGTCTTAGCGAAAATACATTCAGTATCTACAATATTGAAGCTTTATTAAAAATTTATTAAATGACTAGTTCTCATATTGTGACATACAGTGACGGATAATCTATCATCTTTATTTTTAATTGCTCTTGCATGCTCTCCCATACGGGTTTTCATTTTCATATAGGATAGATTGCCTTTTTTTAATACCTCATAATTTCAAGGTTTCATTTCACGTGTACATTTGTAATTAAAAATATTTATAGTAAATATATAAAGTAAAATATAAAAAAATATTAAAAAATAGTAACAAAAAACGGGTCGAGCTCCGGTGGTCGATCATGTAAGTTTTGACGATGGCGTTCACCCATTTTGACCCTTGGTCACCACCGGCTCTCAAAATTCTATTCAGTTTTACATTAACTTCTCATCGTGAGACTAATTAAATAGTTTTACTAGATATTTATTATAAATAAGTCTTGAAAAGGAGTACCATTAAGATCCCTGAAACGTAGACTCTTATAATAAATGCACTGGTGCGAAGAAGATCATAGCAGCATTTTCATTTATTAAAATAAAACCACGCTGACTTATATTTTTGTATAAACTGATAAGGTTTATAATGAATTTGAAAATTTTTTATATTCTCATAAATTATTGACAATATACGTTGAAACTTTCTTGTATAGTCTGGAAGAACGTATAAATAATTGCGAAATTTCAGAATTATATTATAGTAAAATTTTCGATATTTCGATAGTTCGTGGCGATTAACAGAGTCTTCGTCATTTATTTCGAGAATCACATTATGAATAGTTAATTAATTTCGTCAAAAATCATAAATTTAACAAACCTGTTAAGTGAATCACGCTATATAAAATATACGAAAATCGAAAGCCGCTCGCGCGCGGCTTCCGTATGCTTGCAGTTATAATTTATATGTAAATTATACGCAGTTAATTAGGGGAGAATGGAAGCCGGGAGCGAGTGAGCCCGAGGGACGAACCCTCTAACCTCTTGGCTTAGGTCTCGATGTTGATTACATCTCTCTGCGCGGTCTCTGGCCCCCCGTTCGCGAAAGCTCGAGTACAATAACAATTCGGTCGCACCCGCGGAGAAGAGTGAAAAGCTCATCGCATTACGTGTTAATTAGCGGCAATTGTAATTGGCTAATTTAGGCTTGAAATTAATAGTCTTAAGTTATTTATTACTGGAAATGATTTAAGTGCGGGGTTATGGATGTACGAAGAAGATTTTAAAGTAAGTTTTGATTTTTATTGATTTAAAGGCAATTAAGATTTATAGATTTATAATTCATTATTCGTACAATTTATTTTTTCATTGAATTTCGACGTTTTGTAATTCTATACCACTGCAAACTTTTATAATATTAAATCAATTTTATTTTTATTTACCATATATGGATTACAACTATTGAATCTTGATTTTGTAAGCGATATTATAATAAAATGAAATAAAGTTAAATGAAATAATGTTACAAATTAAGAGAGGCGTTAAAAACTTTTAGTATATAATTTCCTTAGATAACGTTTCGTTTCTCAGTTTCGTCCAACGAAAAGGAAATACGGTCGTCAAATAATACTGTATAAGAAAAAAAACGTCTTCAGTCTGAGCTTCCTGATTTTATTCTGGAACAATGGATACACTTTAACCTAAGGACGACCCAGGGGAGCTTTTTTACCCCTCGGCGAAATCGTATATATTTACGTCAATTATGGTCCCTCAAACAGAACTTTGCCAATAATTCCTACTTTTACTGATTAATAGTTGTCGATTTTCTGCGAAGAGCGTCGAATACTAATTTTTTCGCTACTCTTGGGATAAAAAAAAGAAAAAGAAAGGAAATGATCCATCCTTTTATCGTTACGTGTAAATAACTACTTTTTTTTTAAATTGGCTGAAGTTTAACAAATTACGTGTATAGTTACAAGTTTAAAAGTATTTATGTTCCAACAATTTTAAAATTACGTATTTTAAAAGTTACATTATTAGTTAAAAACATATATTAAAATTATGTAAAAATAAAAAACTATTCTTAAAGAATAAATAATTTTTTATAAAATAGTTTGAACGGATTACAGTTTTTACAATTGGTTCGACTTAAAAACGTCTCTACAAAATCTCCCAACACAACGCTTACAAACACTCAAAATCAGCCTCATTACACATACAAAAGAAAACTCCTGTACTTAAAAAACAATTCACTCGAAAAATGCTCAAGCTCGAATAAACCGAGACAAGGCGCTCAAACATAAGGCCAGAAGCCGCAGGAAAAGGCGGAGCAGGTATAAAATCGCGCAGTCTTAAGGGAAAATATATCCACGCACACGTACTCGCTGACTGAGTATAGCACGCGGGGGTGAAATAAGGGGAGAAACAAATCGTATTTGTACAGTAATGTATCAAGGGGTGCGCAAAAAGGACAGAAGGACGCATGCACACGTACGGCGCTGGGAGCGGTAGAAAAAAAAAATATTCACTTCGTGAATCCCATTTGCGATCACGACTTCCTCGCTTATGAATAAAACATCGACTTGCTTTTTTAAGCGTTACTTACATTAGCTTATTAGGTTTTTTCGATCGGTGTCGTCTTCGAAAAATGTTCCCCCGATGTTGGAGATACATATTTTGCAAAAACTTCCGACTTGCATCTTTCTGAAAGTGGGTTTATATTTTTTTGAAGGTGATTAACATGATTTTATACATGTTAATTTTATTATAAAATAATAAAAATAATTACATATCGTTGGATCTGTTTTTTTTTTAAGTAAATTTGGTAATTTAATGAATAAATTTATTCTTTTTAACTCTGATAATCTTATTTCGTTTATTTTACAGCTAAATATTTTCCAAGATATTTTACACGTATATTCATATATTTAAAACATAATTGGTCAGACACAATTATAAGAGTATATAAAAAATATTTCTGATGTTAAATATGTACAAGTCTATATAACATTTTAAATGTCATTATCGAATTATGGGCATTCTAAAAGTACTTGTAAGTGAGTCGGATAGATCAAAAAGGAATAATGAAAGCAAATCTCCTATTCCCAAAGCATGGGCCGAACAGACTTTGACCTACGAAGTGTAACCTACCCACTCCGTATACTTTAAATTTTTAATCACTATATTTCATTTAGTTCGATCGACTCTTAAATTTCGAAGTTCTAAGAGATAAAATAAATTAAGTGTTTTATTAATTAATGGAAATCAAGATCAATTTTTAAATTATTAAATTTTATTGTGCTTTTTATGATAAAATCCAGGCTTGTTGGATGAGTAAAATTTAAAATTCTCGAAGTAGCATGCTGGGGAAAATCTTTGTCAGTGACTATTTCACATTTGCAGAAACTATTGTATATATACAAATGATAACTTTATTGATTGCCATATTACTATGAATTCTTTATTCACTATTCAGAGAAAAATGTTTTAAAAAGATTACTATAGTGTTTTATAAAACAATCATGGTCTGTGAAAACTTTGTTAATAGAATAATAATTTAAACAACATTTTATTTCTCAGAACAAACATTGTTGTTTAAATAAGCGGAAGGTTCGTGTTACCTTATTTAATGAAATGTTTTCTGAATATGTATGAGACGACAAAATGCTATTTTACATTTTTTGGCTTTTAGGCTCATAATTTCTGACAATTTGGGGTTCCTGTTTTAAGCCAAATTTTAATTCTAAATAAATACCTTGGCATTATTATTCTAATTTACTATTTAGTAACATTTCTTATATACCTTCTTAATTTATTAATAAATTATTTTCTCCAAACATTCTCTTAAGCACTGCTAAAAACTCTCCTTCACTAACATTTAAACATTCCTCACACAAAAACAAATAACCACTTATCTCACAAAAGCCTTAAACACCAAACGAAGTCTCCACTCCCTCAATCCCTCACGCTCCACCTTCCCGCCAAGCACTGCATTAATTCGCTTTTTCATTCCAGCCAGAATTAAACCCCTGCTTTCACCAAACACCGCAACTTCTACACTCGCAAAGCCTCGGCTACCTCGAAAAGTGCGCCGCTTTCATTCCCCGCGAGCTGAAAAAATCGCGTCGCTCGAAAAAAAGAAAGAGAGCACGTATATACAACAGCCGAGTGGAGCTCGCGCAGCTGCCACGGCAAAAGACAAACGCTCAAAACCAATTAAAACTTTTTATCCGCAGCGGACTGGAACTGTATATAGGGGTGTAAGGTACACGCGTTAAAACGTCGTCGCTGTACCAATCGGTTTATAACCCCGCGGCGCCCCGAGCTCTCTTTGCTCTCTTTGTCCTCCCCGCGCGCGATGCTGGCTGCACTTTGCTGCGCGTCCCTTCCTCGGCTCTCTTCCCGCCTTGCTCGTTCCTATTAATGTCTTTATGTCTGCGACCGCCACCCTCTTTGCTTTTTCGAGCTGCGATGCTCGTGCGAGCATACGCGATTTTTTTTTTTGCTGTCTTGATGTTCTGGGAACGCGTGTCCCCTTGCTTCTTGAATTGATAACGAGGCTCGGTTGAGAATATTGTAGTTTTTCGTGGTAGAGTAATGCGAGGGTGAGAGGGTGGGTTTGTCGGAAAGAGCTGCATTGATTTTGTGGAAATTATATTTTTTCTGGATTTTTGAATTTGTTTGAGTATGTGTGACTAAAATTTTCATCGAGTGCGCAGTAAAAATTGTTAATTTATAAAAATTACTTGGCTTAATAAAAAATTTAAATTCAGGAAAAGTTTTATGATATATATTTAGGTGCAGAAAACATTTACATCGTCATTTTAATAGTAGTTGATGAATCGGTGCAAAAGTTTTTTCAGTTTATATGGCACACAATAAGAGATTTTATATGTATTCAAAAAATGATCGAATTCTCCTTTTTCTTTTAAATTCTGTATCTATAAGAGTAAAAATACGTACAATAATTAGACATGATTCTTGGAGTATCGGGCTATTTACATCCAAAAATCCTATCAAATTATGGACTTAATAAATGTAAAAAATAGTACTGTCATGGGCCTTATGCAATTGTCGCTAGTTTTTATATTTCCATAATAAATATCAGCCGTTGCTCCATTTTCCCCGAAAATTATTTCATAATATATGGTGGTCACGTCAACTAAAGTAGGACAGAAAAATAATTCAGTGCATATATACTAATTATATAGAGGAGAGTGACAGCAACATCAAATTCCAAAATCTAAGCAACAATGAATTCATATCCCAACAGTAACTGCTCAACACTAAACACATTCCCATGCTCATACACACGTTACTTACATACCTACACATCACGCCTGCAGGTGCGTATAGCCCACTGTTTAACGCGCAAGTACCTCACGGACTCGTGAGCATGCGAATTCCAAAGTTTCACGCCTGGCTACGTAAATATACGCTTAATGGGCTTACCTCTGTGTTGCACTGCACGTGCATGACTGTATATATAAGTACACCTACACACCGAGTCTGTACACACGTCGGAAAGGCTCGTTTTGCCGCTTGGCTACACCCGCACAACGCCCGCGCCTGCTTTATACGTACTTATATACTTTGCAGTTTGTTGCGAGCGATTTTGACTGGGAATTTTCAGGAGGGCTTTGGCTATATTGCTCTGTGCATCGTCGAGTGGAGAAAGTCGGGGGTGTCAAGGAGCTGCGCTAACTTAGGGGTTAAATGTTTTGTTTTCTGTGCTTTTTTATGAGAGTTAACGCACGGTTAGAAAAGAATGAGTACTTTGTTTGTGTGGTAAGTTTCTTTGTTGCGTTAAATATTTTGAGGTCTTTTATAAGTTTGATTAATCCAATATAGAGGGTTACTTGTGATTTGACTCTAAGAGCTGTGACGGAGTATTACCAAAATCAAAATCTTCTGTTTTTTAAATTTTTTGTTTCTTGTTTATAAAAAAATGTAATTAAAACAGAAGGAAATACAATTTTTATATTTTGTCTTTGAAATCGAAACAATTTATAAAATATCAAAGATACACTTAATGATTGTGTAATACTTTACATAATTAAAATTAGTTATTCAACTTCTAAGAATTTTTTTTACAAAAGTTAACAATTAAAAGTTAATTATTTAAATAGACAAATTATCACTGATTTTTATTTTTAATTTACTCCTTAATTTTGAATTTGTCCGAGTTCATACTTGCATGCAAAATTGTTTCATCCGAAAAAGAGAGTCGCTAAAAGCTATACATTTAGGGGAGAACGATATTCACCCGCACTGAAAGGATCAACTCATCAAACACCGAGCACATTTGCAAGTGCGCATTCATACAGAAACTCGCGATTTCCGACTTCCCCGTCCAAGCAATCGTCATCTATGCACATGTGTTACAGGAAAAATTATGATTTAAATAAAGACTATGCCTATAGTGTTAATGGAAAATTTGTACTTTATATTTTGAGATAATAATAATAATTTACTAATAAATATTTAAAATACTTATAAAATTAAATTAAATACTGACTAGTATCACATGTAGAATTTTCGTAACCATCGTAGGTATCTTATTTTAAAGTGTAAGTACGAAAAGTTGCAGTAACGATAATTTTCTAATGTAGGAAATTAAGTCTTAAGTAGAAAAAGAGAGTTATAGCAAGACAATTCAATAAGTCCCTGGCTTACTCGACATTTAAAAGTTAAAAATGATTAAAAGATTAAAAGATTCTCTACCGTGTGAATTAAGGTACTTTCACTAATTCAATAATACAAAATGTGGTGAGTACCTTCCATAATAAAAAAAGTTAATAAATTAATATTAAATATTTTGAATTTTAGGCTTTCGCGGTGATTCTTGATAATTTCGAAGATTTTTTGGTTTTCAATCGTGCGTCGTTTATTATAAAGATGCCGAAGTTTTATGGACATTAGAGTTCACCTAATCAAGGCAATCCTTCATTAGGTGGTTCGGGTTCTGTTGTCACTGTATACATAAATGGCAGTTGAGGTCCTAATTAGTATGGAATTAATAATAAGGATGGTTCCTGATTGACTTTATATTATCACTCATTAATTAGGACTTGAATAACCATCTGCAAATGATGAGAATGAAACCCGTACCACTGTAGACTCTGATGAAGCGAACTGTAATGTCCACGATACATTCGCATCTTAAAAATGACAACACACCGTCAAAATCCAAAAAATCCTCAAACTAAATAAAAAAACATCAACAAATATTCAATTTCATTCAATTCCCCCACAGCTAACGTTGTCCACCTCCCACCGAAAACGCCCTGCGCATGTAAAACAGAAAAGCGCTAAAAGCCAGACACAGCGCATGTACATGGGGAGCACGAAGTTCAGCCGCGCCGAAAGGGTCAGCCCATCGAACCTAACGAGCATTTCTCAATCGAAACATATTCGCATTCATGCACATATATAGGCGAAGCTCGCGATTTCCTGGCTACACCCAGGCCAAATATAATCGCCGCTCTCGCGCTTTATCATATACACGTGCACATAACGCCGAGTAAGCCGCGCGATTTGAATAAAGGCTGCCAGCACGCGCGCGCGGCATTAACGGCTCGTAACAATGTACGCGTCGCCGTGTGTATAGGCTCGCCCTCTCGGCTTTAATAGATTCGTTCGGGCGGTTCTCTCTGGCTTGCGGAATGCGGGGATGCTGATTGGATGGGATTTGCATTTCGGGAGCGACCTTCGAGCGAGGGAGCTAGATGCGGGGAAAAAAACGGCCGAGGGTTGAAAGGAGGGGGTGTAGACGTGGCGAGGGAAGCGCACGCTGGTACACGCAGGAGATGGATTACAGCGCGAAGCGTGATGCTGAATTAACGTGGAGCCCGTATACGTTTTTAATTGAAGCCTTGCGGCTGGGAAGGATTTTTTTTTCGACATTAATGGATTTTCGGGGCAAGTGTGCGCTTGGCGATGAAAATGGGGGAGTCAACTTTCAAGTACAGCGGTCAGTTGGTAAAATGAGCGTGGGAGAATAAACAGAGATCGATGTCGGAGATTATGTCGGAATGTAGTGTTGGTGGACAGATTTTGAGTATATGTATGCACAAGTTCATCTTGTCTAAATTTAATATTTATAAATATATTATTGGGAAGAAACGTGTATAGTATTTGCAACAAACTTTAGTTTATATTATTTTATAATTTTAATTATACGCATTAAAAAGTCCAAGTTTCATTTAACACTTATTATCTAATAGTTAATATAAATATATAAAAATACTAAGAAAGTACTAAAAAATTTTAAAAAATTACGAAAAAAATTACTGAAAAAAGTTCTTCCAAAAATTATTAATATTAAAAACAAAATTTTTTTGTTACAAAGAACAAACATTATATTGTATTATTGATTCATTTTCTTTCGTTCTTGAAATAGATAAACCTATAAAATTTGTACTTTGGTCCACGCGAATTATTGTCGGGCATTTATGAACTATACAAATCACTAAGCATCATCACGTATATGTCTGTTATGCAAAAAGGTTTTCAAGATTATGTAGTACCTTCAGATGCATAATAACGATCAAACCGTGCAGAAGCAAAACAAATGGTGCTCAGGTTATGTTCCGACTGATGTAAAAGAAACTTGTATCCCGCTATATAACCAATCTATTGTTGGTATAGTAGATTTCCAGCATTTTTAATCATTTTTATTCATAGCTTATTTCATTTTAATCTATTGATTTTTAGAATCTTAAACTACTCAAATAATAGTAATAATAATAATAATATTTATCTCAATTTATTGATTTTTAGACTCTTACAAATGTTATATACTTATAATTTAATAATAAGTAGAAATAGATAAAATAAGAGAACAATTTTTCAATTATATAGATATTGATTTTATATATTTCGCAACATTTTCAATCTTCTTTTCATGCTGATAATTTAGAGGGATTTTCAATAATTAATAACTAACAGGAATTTTCAACATTAAAATATAATTAATTTAATATAATAAGTTGAATTACTATTCTATTAATCAAGTTTAACTAACTTCAGTTATTTTTGATATTTTTTTTTCGCTTGGTTATGCTATTTTGTTTTTAATACTTCTAAATACATTTTTTAACAATATCCTTAAATTCATTGAAACATCATCTTCATAAAAGTTAACAAAAATAGTTGAAATAAAAATATTTTATGACAAATTTTAATATGTTATAATATGCAAAAATTATTTCAATCTAATTTTGTAATATAAAAAGTTATAGAGATAGTATAAAGCTCTTTCAATCGAGTTTAAAATATAACTTAAGAATTATCATTGAGGCCAAGCTGGGCGCGTGGCTCCATCTATTTCTGATGCTAGTTTATTAGTATGTATTAAACGATGATTCTCACCTCCAATTTCACTATCACATTCAATACATTTACTGCGCACCATTGCACCCCCACAATCACCGATAACGTAATAATGTCCATTGGGACATTTGAACCAATGGCCTAATTGCAAGCCCATTGCTTTTACAATTATTTTTCTTTCTTGTACTGCGGTAACTTTTTGTTGCAATAAAGTTAATTTATTGCGTACTTCTGTTTCTAGTTCCTCAGTAAATCTGTCGATGCCTGTCAATTTACACCATAGTTCATTATAATCTTTTTCTTTATCTATTATTCCGCAATTAATATTTTCAGAATCTACTCTACACATCTCTGCCTATAAAGCAATAAGTTATTATTAGAATGTAATATTTTTTAAATTGAAGAGAAGCCACGTTGAAGTAGAATTGAAACGTTCAATGAATTTATTAATAAACTTTTAAAAAGTTTTAATATTAATGAAAATTTCGACTTACCATGTACTGTAAACGTTGAAGCTCAAACTGAATATCATTAAATTCCTGTTGAGATAATTGCCATGACTTTGGAAATAATTCCACCAAAAATATGATTTGATTTTTTACAAATTTATAAGAATCGACTGTATCTTTTTTTATTAAAGCCAAGGCGTTAAATATTTGCTTCAATAAAATATTCACCAAAATATTCAAAACTTCGATTTCTCCTGCGCTAAGAATTCGCTTCTTTCTATTTTTTCCGGGTATTATTTGCTTGAATATGTATTTCAAGAAAGAAAATAATAATGGATGCGATTCTGTACAGATAAAAATAATTACATTAATAAATAAATAAAAAAATTAATATAATCAGTAGAATAAATTTACATAAAATATTGAACATTATAATTTTTAATATAAATAAAATAATTAACATCGAAAAAAAGTTTATAAGTACCTTCTACAATTGAATTCTCAGAAATCATATTTTTTAAAATATTAGAATGTAAATCTTGCAGGATTCCCAAATCATTTCTATTTTTAAAAAATACTTGCTTCTTTACAGATTGTACATCCTTCAAACACTTTTTTATGATGTCTATCATTCGAGTGCATTTCATTATTTTTGTTTTGCATTTTGGGCACGTTTTTATACCAACAGAATCAGTAGATTCCATGAGCCACTTTGAAAGACCTTTACTCTCTATACAGTGATTGCAATCTTCGAGAAGTATGAACCTGTAACAGTATCCAATTCATTTATATATTCACATATTTATAAATTTCAGTAATCAATATTTATATTGATTATCACATTTTAATATACTATTTACATTTTTTTTTTTTTTTTTTTTTTTAATTTTTATATATATT
>JAPYZA010003867.1:0-29186 GCA_030522685.1 Eupelmus azureus | reverse complement strand
CCATTTTATAAAAATCCCGTGCGATATCTAGCCGAATTTCGAGTTTAATATCGATTCTCGAATCTTTAATATACATCAATAATGAAAACAAAAGAAGTTTGCATAGGTTACGTATAAAATCTGTCACAACAATTACGAGGCGCGCGTAGCGCGCTCTATCTCACTAGTTAGGATTTAAAGTGGCATGGCAGAAGAAAAAGTGGGGAGCGTTGTTTCTTATGATAAAATGGAGGATCGAATTACTGCCTTTCTTCGGCCATGACAGTATGTTTATCCTTTTCGCATTTATAGATTTTAGATGGGTTACTTCGTAGCTTCGGCCATGACACTTTAAATCCCAATAATGTGCTCACAGGTTACGCTAGCTGACATTTAAGTAAAGATGCGTATACTGTATAAATAATAATGTAAAATACTAATAGTCAATAAACTTGATTAATTACTAGTTAGATCGAGTACGCTACGCGTGCTTATACCTAATTTGAACTATAACCTAAATTATACGCATTCGATTGACCCTTTATAACATCGAGATTCAAGACCGAATTTGATTCGACTCGATACCCGTACATAGATAATCGCGTGGGATTTTTATATGAGCGAAAAGACACATGTAAGCGCGTAGTAGATTTTAGTATGGGAAAAATAACATACAAAATTACATTCAGTAAGACCATTAAAAACTATGAAATATCAGCAAGTTTGCTGCCCGAGCAAAGCAGGTCACTTGCAGGTATTTAATGTCCTATTTTACTATCCTATTTTTCTATTTTAATATTTTATTGAACTCGATATTAAAAAAAAAAATTATAGTAGCCACGTTTAATGTTTATTTAGCGCCGAAGTAGAGGTTTATTTCTGTGATATTGCTTAACACGCTTTTGCAACGCTTCGCATATTTTTCGTAAGTATGTGTAAGATTATTTATGTCGCTTCAAAGGGTGTAGTAAGTGAGCTAGAGCATACGTTTAGTTTGTATTTTTTCGTATTACTGATGTTTATTTCGCATATAATGTGTAAGTAATTGTTTTATGTATAGAATTGCCGTAGACATTTTAAGTATAGTTCTGGTACCGCGGGTGGTTTTCTTTCTTCAATATAACATAAGTAAATTATTCTGCATAACTACACTGTACAACAGTTTTTTTTTAAAAACCGTTAGGCCCAAAATTATCTTGGAGAAACTTAATTTAAACGCTGTACCTGTTGGAAAATTAATAATTTTATAATTCTACTTCTTCAGTTGTATTCTTTGGTTGGTTCCACTTTATCGAAGAAATGAAGGGTTTTGTAATTAATACACATCTCAATTATTGTGATAAATTTATATTGATTAAACGACTTCTGGAGGTAAAAGTAATTTTCAGTAGAGCTTTTGATCTCGTGATAGAGATTTGCAGAAAATAGAATTTTTGAATATTCAATTAAAAGCTTTTTTCATAATACTTTTGATAAAATTATCTTTCCAGTAAATTTTAGAAATTCATGAAACTTTTTAAAAGTTCCATTTGTATTTATTCGTTATCTTCGCAAGAAGTTGGTTTTTTTGATGATTTTTAGAAGTACTTCTTTTGATGATTTTTAGAAGTATTATTTAACTTTCTGTTTTCACACTTTTAACACTACACTTGTCATATCACTGTTTGTTTATTTTATTTTCATATTTCACAAATTCTTCAATCCATATTGGTATTTTCAGGTATACATCTTTTACAACAAATTAGTCGTAAAAATTTTTCACTAGCAAACGCTGCGCGAAGTAATAAGTATGGCCGTATGTATGTGGAAAACCTTTAGTATTCCGTACATGCGTGATTCAATTAACATTATTTGCTTTTTCCAAAGTTATATGCGTAAAAAATCTTGATAATAAAATGTACGCTAATGCGACCAATAGTGTGTCAATTTCAGTATAATAATTGCATTTATTTTTTGTCATTTAGTTTTATTTCTAGAAAAACATGTAACCTTCTTAAATACGCACACCTCCCTTAAGGTAATGGCATTCTTTTCTAAAAGCCATATATAAACATTCACAGTTGTGACTATATTTACTATGGAACATGAGCGCCCCTATACCGGTAGTGAAAGTAGTGACAATTATGTAGTTACCATGAAAGTTTAATAAAAATAGTTCTGTTATTAAAAAAATTTTCATCAAGAGGGTATTCCCTCAAATGGGATAGCTATAGAATACATGCACTAATTTTGTTTATATTTAAATAATCGTATACTTATTATTTTGTTAGCTGATCTCCTAGCTATTACTATTAAGTGGATGTCGTAGTCGTATAACAAAAGCAATTATTTTGTTTATATTAAGACAATTGTAAATTTATTATTTTTTTATGAGCTGAGCCCTAGCTATTACTATAATGGAGTCAAAGAACTCAATAGATTCATTATAAAATTAATATTTCCAACAAAAACCTGAAAATACAGTCACAGTCAAAAATCGTACGGCTCCGACATCCCATTTAAAAGTGAATGGACGGAATAGATTCATTATAAAACTAATACTTTCATCTAAAACCTGGAAATACAAGACCGACTAATTTGTAGAATAAACATTTCGACTCACGGTTTAAAATATAGTTCGTAATACGGTTTTATAAACTGTACTCCCAGTTATTACTGTTAAGGAACCAACAAACTTAAAAATTTCAACAAAAACTTGGAAATACACTCGACATTACTGTTTCGTACAGTATCGACATATCGTTAATTTTATTAATTATTTACTCAAAAATCTTGATCTTTTACAAAATTCGTTAGAATCTTTCACTACATAATCACAAATGACTGTAATGCTACCGCACTATAGTGATTTATTGTAAATTCCAATAAATATAACAACACTTTTTAAGATTTATAACTTTTTTTATTTATTCCCTCTCCATTATAATATTAATAGGTAGATGTAAGTTTTCGTGTAATGTGAGTAAAATGCCACTCTATTGTTTTTGTATTATAACAATTAAAAATCTTATAACTTTATTTTTCAAGTCTAGGAATCATTAACTTTGTAAGAAATGATTTTGTTCTCAGTAAAATGTTAAGCACAGCATTAGGCCCGTCAGGTTGGCAGCGCCATTTTACGCAATATGCGCGAACGCCATTTTATCTTCACTTGTTTCGGGCAATCACATAAAGAACACCATCGCGAGGGCCTAAAGCAGCTCACCAAAATCAACGCACGCTTTTTCTAAACGAAATTCGCTATAAACGATTGTACCGGCTTAAAAACTACTTTGTTCGTTTTGCTATTGCGCACGCTAGATCCGCAGGCCTACGCTAAAACGCATGTGTACGCACGTACAGACACTAACGCTGGCGAGTCTGCTCTTTATTCGCTCTGCCCTCGCTTCGACCCGTCCATCCGCCCCAGTAAACCAATAGAGCACAGATATACAACGTTTAATATACGTCGTACTCAGAGCTCTAACAAAAATTCGTGCAAAAGGTATGTGTACCTACCTACGTGACAAAACAAAAAAATGCCTAAGTAGCGTGCGGTATTAGAATACGGCGGCGTCGGCTCATCGACGTCTGGTCTGGTAGCTCCTCCGTGAGTCTCGCCATGCGCGCGCGCGCGCGCTTTGTAATATAACGACGCCGACTCTCTCACAAGCGCGCGACGGCGGCTGTTTCGTTTCTGCCAGGCCAGCAATGGCCTGTGTGCTGAGCTGAGCTGAGCTGAGCTGAGCCGCTCGTCGGCGCGCGCGGGTAAAGAAAGGGAAGGCGGCGCGCGCGCATTTTAGGCCCTGGCCTGGCTGCTCTACCGGCAGGTGGCGAAACGACGGCGGCAGCCGACTGCGTTCGACGCGCTGATAGGTCGTCGCGAGTTGGAAATTGCTTGTCGCGCTGGCGGAAGACGGAGATTCGCGCGCTCTTGTATCTGGCCTTTGCGTTTCTTTGGAAGTCTTTATTGCGCAATTCGTAGCAATTGGATGAGGCGCTTTTATGAATTCTTTAATTCTATCAGAAATATTTTTACATTTTCTATTTTGATTTGCAGAGATGTAGAGTGTATCAAGTTGCTTTTTGTGCGCGACTTCCGCTCCCCACCCTTGACTTCCGGAGAAACGTGATTGGACGCACGGTGTTGCCGAGTTTTGTTAATCTCGAGTGTAAAGACACTTTGGATATTTGATGAAAGTTTTATGTAGAATTACTTGGGTATAAATGCTGGAGTTGTAAAGTACATTTAAGTTTTTTCTGCAGTAGATTTACACTTGTCGATATTGCATATAAAATTACGATTCCACGATTATTACACCTTGAAATCCTTAATTTAAATTATCTACTTATAACTTATTGTATTGTATAAAGTAAAGAATTAAGTGCATTATTTTATTATAGATAAATTATGTTACTTCACCCACGATATCTTATTTAATTGAGCCGTTTTAAAGATAGCATTGTTTTATTTTACTTACTAAATAATTGGTCTTTTTTATTGTACAACCATTTTTAGGGCCTAAATATAAAGACAAATATCGGCTAATCCGAATACGATAACTTGTTTTCTTCGATTTTAAAACTTTATAAATTTATATAAATAAAAATAAAAAATAAGTTATAGTTTTAAAGTTCAAAAAATATTTACTATATTGATGTTATTATATTAACATTT
Source organism: Eupelmus azureus (assembly GCA_030522685.1). Lineage (NCBI taxonomy): Eukaryota > Metazoa > Arthropoda > Insecta > Hymenoptera > Eupelmidae > Eupelmus > Eupelmus azureus. The sequence continues at coordinate 24,550 of JAPYZA010003867.1, read as the reverse complement.
TTAAAATTTTTACGATCTGTTAGGCAATGTGTTATATTTTTTAAATTCGCGAAATTATATAGGATACTAATTTTTTTTTGCGGTATTTGTTCGTAAGCAAATTTTTATAAGTAAGTACTGTTTGATTCTGCCTTAGAGTAAATGTTTCTGCAATTGCAAAAACCTTTACCAATGTTTCAACTTTGGATATTATAGATTTTTTTTTGAGAATTGCATAGTCATGATTAGCGAGCATAACGTGTAAAATTTCATGTTTGGAATTATTATATAATTGTATATGCAGAATTGAATGTATTGTCCAACTACGAGGTATGGCTACGTATCTGCAAAAGAGCATTTTGTATATTTTCTGAGTCACGAGTCACTGAACTTAAAACATTGAGTTTAGAATTGCATTTCTTCCTAAAATTGAGTGCACATATTTATGTGAGCGTTTCCGAGAGTTTACTTCAAATAGAAAGTCTTGTAACAACGAAAAATTTGCGTTCTATATCTTGTCAACCATTTACTTGCGTATCTGATTTCGCGAAAAAATATTTCGCAACTTGCAGCACTTCTTTTCTTGTAACTTGAGCACTATTTTATAAATAATTGAAAAAACGTAAAAAAAAGAAACTAAATAAAAAAATATTTACCTGTTTTATCAGAATCGAGATCGAATCCCTTGGCACTTCTGGTTTATTTTATCAATGTTAGAGCACACTCCCGCTTAAGTACTATTAGGTTTTTGAGTAAATAAATTCTAAATGGTCCTTTCTCTCGCGAATGGCGCTGGGACGCGGGCACGAGTGCAAAAATTTACCCGAGATTAAAGCTTTGATGGACTGACCCAGCATGGCGTCTCGGTATACACGATTTGCACCTTTACTATGCAGATATAATGCGAGAGAGAGAGAGAGAGAGCGAGGCTCGTTATAGGACAAGAAGGTGCCTCCCGGTCGATATTCTTATGTTTTGCTAATTTTTACTCACTTCGTTGTATCTAATTACCACTGCTATCATAGATGTGAATTTATATTATCAATTTTAGTCGTAAAAAAAGTTTACTCAATTATTTTCGATTAGTTGTAGCTGACGATGCTGATAAAAATCATAATTCAACGAAGAATCTGATAAAGATTATCTGCATGTATAAAATATTTTAATATTTCATTTGTCGTTTCCGATTAATCATACGAACTTTCTTTCTCAGAGCGTTTATTACTTGTCTAGACACTAGATTTGCATAATTGTGCATAATTCGCTCGTTTTAAGGTAAGTTTTGAATTTTACCAGCTAATAAATTATAATAAGCCAACACTAAAATTGTTCACTTTTTCATATTCGCCGATCAATCAGCAACGAGACTATTTCCATTTTCCCAACGCCCATATCAACGCCAAAACTAGATCAGCTTAGAAAAGAAGTAGCGAGTAAGAAATTTGTCTTGATGATAGGTGTATATACCATAAACTCGCGCCGACACTGCCAAAGAACCAGCTGCCGAGCAATAAAGCCAGGACTTGATCAATAATATTGCTCGGCAGCGCACTTGCACAGATATGAGAGGGCTCTCCTTCAACAATCCCAGCGAAAGAAAGTCGAGGCATGCGTAAATGGAGAAGTGCAAGGCAAGAGTGCATGCCCGTCTGCCAGCGCACTCGTAGACCGTAGCGTGCTTGTTTGTACGTAAAATAACGATTGATCTCACTCTCGCTCTCGTTTAGCCCGAGAGACAGAGCTCTGTGTGTAAGTAGCAGCAGCAGCTCGCGCGCGCGCCAGAAGAGAGAAAAACCACCTCGCGCGCGTCGGGAAAGCCGAGGAGGTAGACTTGTGCAAGGTTTTGCGAGAGATCCACGTGCGCGAGCGCTAGGGAGTCTGTCTAGTAGGCAAAGGAAACTGGGGGAGGCTACCGCGACGAACAAAGGAGCGAGCCGTGCTCTCGGCTTGGCCTCGTGGAAAAACGCGAGAGGAGGCGCAGCCGCAGGGTCGGCCTGTTTACACCGCGTGGAAATAGCGCGATCAGCGCCCGCGTCCACTCGACAGACAGTTTATAAAGATACTTATGGAATGTAATATCGCTCGCGAAGCTACTGTTACGGCAAACAGTCTCGAAACTCACACTCGTACTCCCTCACTTTTTCACTTCCGTTCCGACACTGCACGCTCTCTATCTCTCGCTCTCGCTCTACATCCGCTTTTCTCACTCACTTGTGTACGTATATATGTACTCTGGGCCGCCGATCGCTTTACTCTCTCGGCCCGTGCCCGTCTGCCGTTGCGCAATGTGCATCTATGTGCCTATATAGAACGGCAAAACCTCTCGGGTCTATATACCTATAAGCACTCGAACGACACTGCTCTTCTCTCTACTGTCTCTATGATTTCCGTCCGCGCGCGGCCGCGTATTGAGTGAGCAAGCGAGCGAGAGAGAAAGAAAAAGAGCGAGTATAACGTATACGTTTTGTCAGTATAGGCAGCAGCGGCAGAGCGCTCTATAGCAGTTTGAGAAAGAGACAGAGGAGGGACTAGAGAGAGACGGACGGTATACGTGTAAAATGGACGACAGCAGCACTACAGCGCGCACGGCGAAAGGGAAGGTTCATCGCACCGACAAATTCCCTCAACTCTCTAGCATTTGCTGTGCTGCGCGCCCCTCTCTCTCTCTCTCTCGCTTTTTTAAGTAACTTTGGAGCTAGTCAGCGTGATAACGCAAAGTTGCAGGATGTTACGCAAATGTAGTTTTGTATTTTTTCCTGTTTTCTGTGGGTCTAGTTAGGTACTAGACTATGATGATTGAAAGTACAATGTGCGGAGGTTCAGTAAGATCAATTTATTCAAGTTTGCTTGATTACAAAGTTTTTTTATTTTCTCTCCAAATACTCTCGGTAATTGATGATTATTGGATCTTGGAATTGTCGTTAAATCACCTGTATTAAAGGATTCTAAGAAAGATAAGTTTGATTAATAGTTGAGTGTATATAAACAGTTGCGACGAGGACGTAAAGACAAGTCGTTGAAAAACCGATAGAACGATCGAAAATGGCACGTAAATGAAACTTTTATCGAGTTAACGCTGCCAAGTGCATCAAGAAAAGTCCATCATAGTGCTATTTTTGCTCGTTCTGATAATAACAGCCGAACCCTTTATTTTTCCGTATACGTTTCTAATCTCTAACTGAATCACAAGCGCGCGCTACAAGTAACTCCAGAACTGCAGCCATGAGAAACACTTGAACGTTACAAAACAAGAAGCGAAAATTCCGGCGTTAAAAAAACAAGAGAATCCCCCGTTAAAACGCGTAGACCGCACTTTGACAGCTGAAGAGCGCGCCGTAAACGTCAGGCTAAAGAGAAGCTGCAGTTCTCGCTCCGAGAATCTCCGTCCATGTCGATTTTCTTCGTCTCTTCCAGCGACTTTGCGCGACTGCAGCAGCTCCTGGGTGCATCTTCCTCGCGTCAGGCGATCTGGATTTCGGAGCACGACCGCCGAGGAAGAAACACGTCCGCGCGCCGCGCGAGCACACGAGCGAATGTCGTCGTGGCAGAGGCAGCGACGGCAGACTAAACGAGCTCAGTGCTGAGTCTATGGTGGGGGTTCACTCGAGGTATTATATGCGTTGCTGCTGAAAGAGATAAAGAGAGGGGGGAGAGAGAAACATCAATAAAAAGCGCGCTGAGAGCGGTAGTGTGCCAGAGAGGCGGGAAGTTTGAATGCTGATAGCGATGGCGAGCGGGTTGGGGTGAAAGCCCGAGTTTTAACGGTTATTACATTTTTAAGAATGATGCGGATGAGAATTTAATATGTGGGGAAAATTGTGAGTTCTGGAAAATTGAGTATTGTTGTTTTGTTATTTGGTTTTGAGACAGGACAAGGTACGTACACTAATACAAATAATATTTTCAGCTATAAGATAAGATAATCTGTTTCTATTGCAGGTCAGTAGATTTAATAATAAATATAATCTTCAATAAATATATGGCAGAAGATACGATCTTTTCGACAATTTTATAGTTACAATTTCAACAACTAAAATGAATAAGTGTTTTTGTTCAAAAAGATTATTTTGTAATTTATCCATATTTTATACTTTAGAAAAAGTTAACAAAGATGTTCTTATATAACCAGAATTTATATTAAATAAATGATATGCGTGGATTAAAACTTATTGCGTTGTTTTATCCGAGATAACGTTGAATTGTTTATTTTTTATAGTAATGTCTAAAAGTTTTAAGTTGCATTCTGTGCGTTTTGTTTAAAAATGCAATATAAGTATACATATTCTTGAAAAAAAATTTATGATTCTAAATAGAATTAAGATTAAGAATTACTGATTCTGGTAATACAGTAGGGTAGTAATGCTGCTTGGATGTCAATATTTTTTCATAATTACTAATTGCGATTTAAATAAGAATGAAAGTAAATAGAAAAACAGCTATGATTTAGAATTTGTCATAATTTAAATACTAAAAAAATCTTTCCAACGCATACATGATATTGGCTTTTTGCCTCGTCTGAAAATAGTGTAGGAACTGGTCCTTTTTGAGAGTAGAAAAAAGTATTGACAAATATTTATTTATCGCAAAAATTTCTATCTTATGTTTCCGATTCCACATATGTACGATTATTCCTACTCAACTTTTTAATACATCATTGAGAAAAAATATGGCATGTAATACGACGTAAAAAGTTATTTCTGACTCAGATAAAGCGAATTTAGAATTCGACTTCGACACCTGCTAAACCTTTACCCTAGAAATAGCTCATTTTTTCCCTTGTTGCACAATGTATCATATTGTTATATAAGTGGAAAAAGAGAAAATGAAAAAGCTAAAATTGGATGGAGTTTACAGAGAAATTAATTAATTTATTTGAAATTAATAAGATAAAACATAATTTAAAAAATATCAAAAATTTTTATGAAGAACTATAAATACTTAAAATATGGTATTAATACATGAAATTTGAATCTGCGTAAAACTATACTGTAAAATTTTAGCTCCATTTTTTTCAGTTTTATGAAAGTAGATGTAAATATTGCTAAATAAGACTCTATTATGAAAAATAAAAAAAATAAAAATTTGCGCTGATCAATAGTCTTTTTATTTAAATAAAATAGAAAACGAACGCTAAACTATCATTCAAATATAAATACTATTTGTAAATTACAAATACTACAATTTTAGCTCACAAAACTAAGAAATTGTTTAAATTATTATTTAGTTAAATGGGAACTAGGATAGTTTAGCTGTGGCTAAAAAGGTGACAATAATAAATAAATTAACGACTTATATTATTTTTTCGTTTTCTTCGCTTTTATTTTTCGACAAGATTATTATCGACTTGACATTACGTTCAATAACTTTATTTACAAAACATTAGGATATAAGCACTAATGAATTTTTCTTGTTTCTTGTTTTTTCCATCGCGAAGAGTCTTTCGAATTATTTACAAAAGTCGTTTAAAGATAACCGCGACTTACTCTGGAAAAAACACGTGCATTCTCTTCCTTTTTCTCCCTGTTTATCCTTCTTTAGTTTTCTTACTAACATTCTTAACTCTCACCTCACGAAACTCCAAAATCTCACCTGCTTTGCTCAGCTTCTTACTAGTCTTTCGTTATTTCTGTTGCATAGCATAAAGAGGCCTGTTTTTCCAATTATCGAGAATACTAACATAAGTAGTTCATGTATCAGTCATTTTTTTAAAAACTATATCAAGGGATAGTTTTGTTTATTTTTCATCAAAGCATTATCTCTTACAAAAGTGATTGCACAAAAAAACTATGTTTTCTTTGTCGCAAAATACTTCGAAATAAGTCTGCAATGATGTTTATCATTTAGTATTGTCGATAACTCGAAGTATAAATCTCTGGCAACAGAAAATAGAATAAATATCGCGGTTGATACTTTTTTGCTTTCCCTGTCATGATTAAAAATTTGACGATTAAAAACTAACTCTTATATTTTTTTTATTCGTTTTACTAAATGATTTTTTTTTTCGTTTTCATTCTTCAATCTCTCGGTTTTGTTTTTAAATGATCACGACCTCGCACGTGATCGCATACGCAATACGACGCAAATTTTGTTTACGGCGTTTACCATCCCTCGATTTTTCGAGCGTTTTTTCTTTACATTTATGACCAAACTTATTTCGATATTTGTATTTGTAGCACTCATATTCAATATAACATGCCTTCTAAAGATGAGAAGAATTTTTCATCGAAAAATTGTTAAGTTTCAAGCAATTTCAATTGCTCTTCATATCCTATTTAGGAATTAAATGTTTGCACACCTCGAAAAGACGTGAGTCTGTAATTTACATACGTAAAAAATATTCTTCTACAAAAGAGATTCTTTGAAAAATGTAATTTGTAATAATTATGCGTCATTGTTTAAATTATTCTAAATTATCACTCTTCTTTCAAAATTAAATGCCACTAAATTAACGAAGTCTTTAATTCTTCAAAATATTGCGAATTTAAATTCAATATAAAATTTTTGTGAAATAAATTTATTATTTTCAACTTTAATTTTATTATAAAAAAGATTCTAAAAAAATTTAATATTGAATTAGAAAATGCAATATAATTTGAAATGAGACATAAACAAGAACATTTATATCACAAATTTTTCACAATCTTTTAAAAGAATATTTTTTAGGAATCATACAGACTCGCATCATCCAAAAAACACAAATCGCTCTTAAGTCTTTTCATTTATCTCATAAGATCTTTTTTGAGCTTCTGAACAATCAATCGGTGAACCGTGCCAGTTTTTGCCATGAGAAAAAAATTCAGGCGTCTTACTTCGTTTCGGTATCGTTTCAGCCAGTAAGGAATTTAAAAAAAAGGCAGTACCTCAACAGCTTTTAGCTTGTTTTTTCTTATATCATTGACAAATGTACGCATATATAAATTTTTTTCTCCAACAAAGTACTGAAACGTATAAATTACACAGCCTTACTGCAATACTTGAGAAAGTCTTCGCAGTTTTCGTTTTCACAATCTCTTCAGTTCTTTCGAGTATATGAATGAATTTTTAATATTTGACCGAAATTCTTATAACACAGGACATTTTCAGATCTTTATTATCGACTAAGCTGGCTTTATGTAACTTATATGAGTATTTCATTGTTTTCTCTCGTTATTCGACAATTCTCGTTTTCATAAAAAATTACTTGTTACATAAGACGTTTTATGCTATTTAGCTTAGACGATAATAAATTCTTTTGCACCTTTTTATTTAAATGAAGATGGCTTTAAATGAAGTCAAAAATGAAAATGTAGATTGTGTATGATTTGTCATTGCTACAAATTTTCTTAATAAAAAATAAGATGAATTTATAGCTGGACTCACATGATTATTATTATATTGATTAAAAAAAAATGTTTGTATTTCTTTGTTTATCGTTGTCCATTTCGCACCATAAACGTCAGACGTTCACAGCATTGCAAACGCAAATGCAAGTTACAAAGGGAAAAAAGGTAAAATAAGTTTTTTTTATCAATCTTTATCTTTTCACTGATGGAATGTTACTTTTATCCAAGTGTCTATCTTTCTCTTAACTTTTCACAAATTAATAAAATTCTCATTAATTTTCTCCTACCAGTCAGGCATAATTTCTTGTACTGCTCTAATATCTAGATTATAATGATTTCAATATGTTTTTCTTTTTTATTGAAATCCATGTTTACGTCAAAATTGTTGATAGAATTAATTTCGTTGACTTCTTCTGACCTAATAGTTTCATTGAATAAAATTAGAATTTTCAGATTTCTCCAAATCTACAAGCGCAGCAAATTTAGTAAATTAAAAAAAAAAAAAAAAAAAAAAAAAAAAAAAAAAAAAAAAAAAAAAAAAAAAAAAAAAAAAAAAAAAAAAAAACAATAAGTAACAGTCAAAAATGTTGAATATTTATTTTTGGAGGCTTATATATTACAACAATTGATGTGAATTAAGAGTTTACAATTCACATTTACATTTAATAGTACTCTAGCTTATAATTATAATTATATTATATTATAATTATAATTATAGCTTATTATTATAAGTTCTTGGCAGAAATGCCTTTGGTCGTTCAAATTAAGATTACTGCAAACCCTACAAGAAAGTTATTCTTATAAGTATTCACACCCAGTTAGTAATGGCAAGAAATGAAATTGATCGACATAGTTTTTAAAGTTTATTTTACAAATTCGAGACTTTGATTATGTAATTACCACACGATAATACAATAGTAGTTTTTCTCTTTTTTTCGCGTATTCGCGTAAAAAATTGATGCCGACTCAGCGACTTTTCTTTAGAGTTACATTCGAAAGTAACTGCATATAAAGTATTGAAAAGTACAACGAAATTAACATTATCAACAAATCAATATTCCATACAGTGCAATATGCGCACTGTTCACACGTTTTCGAGATGATAGGGACAGATCTTTTCATTACTAAAAGAGTTGTATGTAATTGCGCACAAATTTTCCGTGAATTTTTTGCAAGATCACTAATTAGTTGAGTAATCGAACATTTTGGCACAAAAACGATTACTTTCAATGAACATCTAAACGAAAAAACGCGTAAAACATTCATAAAGAGTACCTCTTGAGGATAAGATATATAGATATTTTTTCATTATCACGGTAACTCGTTTTGTTTATTTGCATTATATGAAAGTGTAAGGGATTAAGTTATCTTATTAACAATACACAAACACTAATTGTTCAAAGGCCGTTTACAAAAAATTGTTTTATACAAAATGTCTTTACATTGGTATGCTTATAGAATGAAACACACATATAAAATAGTTTTTGCTTTTGGCACACTTACTCTTAGAAATGTTTTTGCGTGGAATACAAATAAAGTCAAAATATGAATTAATTCAAGCAATTTTTTCAAAGATAATTATAATTAAAATTAATTTCTAATAAAGAAAATATTTTGAGAATTAGTTTCTAAAAAAGTAGTAAAAATTTATTGTAACAATAATTTTTATATATTTTTTGATTATATTTCTCGTGAAAAATTGATTATCGTTAACTGTGTAAAATATGGTAAATTAATTCAGGACTATAACGTGAATCATTGTATTGAATTCTGAAAAAAATTTCTCTTGTAATCCCTGACAAAAATAGGGTATATTCAATTTTAATTTTTAACGTTTTTTACAAAGTCGTATGATAAAGAGACTAAGTTATTAATCCTGACAAAAAATTAACAGACATGTGCGACCACATACAACTTTTCATTTATTTAACTTTCCTTATGAACGAGAAGAAAAATAAATTCCGCAAAGAATAATGGTAGAAGGGCTTTGCATCGAGGTTTAGGGAACTTAACTTTAGCCTTTTCCTTGCGTCTGACTGCATAACTCTGTCGCCTTCTTTTGTTTCTACTCTAGCGCGAAGCAACGCGCATCCTTGGCTCAGTTATGAACAGTCGTGGAAGCGTGTTGTAGTCTCTCAAGTTCTTCAAGTGAAAGAACATTAGTTTGTCCAAGCTCGGGTAGCTTGCCGGCACGCGCTTGGGCTAACAATTCTGGACTGAACCATCGGGCAAGCTGGTTAGAGGTGGGAGAGAGATCACCGCCGTTACCGCCACCACCGCTACCACTGTTTCCACCCATGAAGCCGCCAAGACCTGGAGAGTTTTGGCTTCGACCACCTATGGTCATGTTTAATTGTTGCGGACGCATGGCTCTGCCATCTAGATTATTGGAACAGAAAAAGTTAAATATTTCGTCAATTAATTTATAAATTTTTAAATATTTCTTTTGTTATAGTTGCCTTAAAATATAATTTAAGCATAAGGGAAATTGGGATAAACTTTAACTTAAAAATACATAAATATTACTCATTTCAATTTTTTTTTCAAGTGTAAAAATAAATAAGTAATATAATTATAAAATAAAATATTTATAATATAATAGCTTTTATTGAAATTGGATAATAGAAGATCTAATCTATCCCAATTTAGTTTGTTAAACATAGTTAACAAGACAAAAAAAATATTGAAAATTTACTTAAATAGTTGGAGAAAGGATAAGGTCAAATGAGAATCTTGTTAGTTCGATTTTGGAGATCCATTGCATGGGATAGGAGTATTGAGGTTTACTGTGACACCTACAAAATTTAAGGATCATTTATTAAATAAAACTATGACAAAAAATATTTAATGCACTGAGAGAAATTGTCACTGTTGATTTTACTATCTAGCATAGTACAACGAACAAACTTATTGTAACATGAACTATACACATTTAGTTTATGAAACTATTCATAATAGTTAATTAAATATTGCTAGCTACAACATATTTTATAATGTTAACGAAAATATAAAAAAAGTCTTGATATTTTACTATATGCAAATGATTATATATTTTAATTATATAATATATTGTAATAAAATATATTTATATTCAGGTATATCATAATTTGTATAGTAAAATTTACTATAAATGTATGTTTGTAGCAGTTTTCCACTATATTATACACTAACATTATGGTAAAATCCACTATATTTTTTTTCTCAGTGTGTGACAAATGACAACTTATAAAAATCAAATTATTAATAAAAAAATTTGAATTGTTAGTGAAATTAATAATATTGAATAATATCAGTAATAGTTTTACATAAACTTTAAAAAACGAGAGTCACTTACCGGTCCTTGTAGAATTAAAGTTCTGATTAATTGTCTGCTGCGAGCTAACGACCCTCATCTGCTGCTGCTGCAGAACCAGCTCCTCTTGGAGTATGTTCAGTCGCATCTGCTTCAGAGGATCGGGCTGGTGTCGCTGACCAGTCATAATTGAGTTCGGTGGTTGCTGTTGCTGGGCATTATACTGAGGTGGCACGTTCTGTAGGCCGGACGGCGGTACGCCGGGCATCGAATGCTTCGAGCGAGTTGCGTTAGCTCCGTAAATACCACCAGCCACCCGCTGCTGCTGTTGTTGTTGCTGCTGATGTTGTTGCTGTTGGTAATCAACGTTGCCACTGTATTGGAATTGCTGGGTGTTTCCACCTTTAACGATTGGTCGGCCTGTTGAAGAAAATTTAAGGTGCATTAAAGTTTAATGCGTTTAAATGCTTCTTTCCTAAAAAGTATTTTAAACACTTAGTATTAACCTCAACCATTAGAAAAATTTAGTTTTAAAGATTAAGAAAGCCAGAGTATATGTACTTAGTAATATATTATGAAAAATATGCACGTTCGTTTGATTTTGTAAACGCTGAAAAGATTCAAATACGAAAATTTATGTGAATCTTATGTGTTTATTTTTACAAAAACGAAATATTTTGATTTTTATACTTTGCCTGCCATAATGAAATAAACAAACTGAAAAATTTGCAGAATGTTAGTATAACGTTTCCTAAACAGCATTTGCTTAACTTGTGTTAGTATAGAAATTTAATTTAGCAAAACAATTAAAAAAAATTGTTTCGAATTTCGAAGATACAGCAAATCCGACATTAAAACATTTGCTCATAATTGAGTGATGATCAAATGTATGAAAAGCATTGACGGAATTTTGTCAAAATTTTAAGTTATTTGTTAATTTTTCATGGAAAAAGCAGTGTAAAGTGTTTATTTACAGCGTAAGTGTAAATAGCTTTAAACATACATAAAGCATATAAATTTACATGATTTAAAAAAATAAATTGATTGTCACATATTAAATCAGTTTTGATAAAATGTAATTGTTGAAACATTGAAAAAAAGGGTCTAGCGGGACTCCATAAGGTAAACGAGGGGGGTTAAATCGTTACCGGGATGCTGCTTGACGGGAGGAGGAGGGTTCGACCAGGAGGTGGCTTGGAGGTGTCGCGCCAGCACCCCCTGGGCCAGCATTTGAACGTTAGCCTGCTGCTGTTGTTGTTGCTGCGGCGATGGCTGTTGCTGCTGTTGCTGTATATGCTGCAGATGATTGGCTGCCGCAGCCACCTGGCTCGGGTTAACCATAAGCTTCGATGGCTCTTGGCTGCCTGCAGATTTGAGACAGACACGTGTACGAGCTTGGCAACCGTGCCGCGCACATAGGCAATCATACTCTTAAGGAGTTATGTTTTGAAAAGGACATTTTACAGTTTGAATTGAAATAAAATTTAAACAGTGCAAGGTCTATAGAGCAGGTCTACACACTCCCTAGTTATATCTAATTATTTTACGAACTATGATACTTTCGATCTTACAGTAAGCAGTGTCAGAAATTCGAAATCCGATATTGTGTAAAAAGTAGATAGTAATCTAATGATTAAATCATAAAACCAATGGTTACATACTAATTATATTACATACAAAATTTAATTAACGCTAATATTTCATATTATAATTTAAGTTACAAAAGATAAAAATTTACTTTGATTATAGTCTTTTAATTTTAAAAAGATTAATAATTTGAATTATTTAATTTTTTAATTTTCTAATAATTATTTAAGAATATAGTTCTATGATTATGATATATTAGATCTTATAAAAACACAATATTGGTTACCAAATTTTGGCAAAAATTTTATCTATTTATATTTCGTTACGTTTAAAACATAGATAAGTTCTACTTAAACAAAAGAGCAAGCAGCGCATTTTTGTTATTGTAAACAACAATATGCAACTTAATTTATTGTTTACTATAAAATATTATTCATAAAAATAAAAAGGTAATATAATATTAGAAAGGAAAAATCTACTTTACACTATACATATTAATTAACTGAATACTTACCTCTAAATTATAAGAACAATAAATTAATAAAAAAAAATAGAAAGTAACTACGGCTAGCTAATGTATTAATTTATAAAATTTTTGAAAATTATGCAATATACTGCAAAACTAAAAAATCTAAAGTTTAAATATAAATCTCAAATTTAACTACAACAAATACTAAAATCAACTTATTCAAGTACTAAAAATAGCTTGGTTACAGGCAAAATTACTGATTGCAAAAGTATACGAAAAAGAAAAAGCATAGAAAAACATTTGCAATGTAAGGCATGCAAAATCCATAGAAAAAGCTAGATAGGAAATCGCAAAGGAGAGGAGATATAAGCAAAGCAGTTTATTATAAAATCTATCAAAGATTAAAGAACCACAAGTGCAGATAAAGCAGTGTTGCATTTTTTAACGTGCATAACGTCATCGACTCATCGTGATTATATATTCGTCTCGGTTGTCCTGTTACCGAGTTTTTTTTTTTTATAATAAAAAAATTCTTATAAATAATGATTTATGACAATTATTCTAATTCATCGTCGATAATTGAGCCATGTGTTCTTTTCGTTAGATACTACGAGAGTTAAAGCGATCCCATAGGGATGGAAGAGAAAGTATAGCTACGATTGTATACAAGAAAAAAGAAAGTGTATGATTTTTCTTGCGCACTTAGAAGGATAGAGCAAAAACTCAAAGTTATTTAAATGCATCTGACTTCTATGAAACCGAAGTATAGGATTTACTTACTGCGTGCTATAGAAAAGAGCTTTTTACTGCTTAATCAAGAATTCATTCAATTCTAGGGTATCTTTTTTGACTTGAAAATAGACGTTTTATCCATTTACGCTAACTTTTTTGTCAAAGTTAATTATTCGATAAAACTGTGTTGCATTGAACAGTCACAATTATAATATTTTTCTTTGTTAAGAAAATGTATACTTTTTTATTTTATTTCAAGAAAAAAAAAATTATTTTCAGTTAAACTTTTTCTTGAAATTTATAGAGGAAATAAAAAAAATTTATTTAAAAAAATTTCATTATCAATTACTCAGTTTCTTAACAAAGCAATAGTGACAAAAATTTAACGCAAACAAACAAACCGTCCAAAATACAATTTCAAAAATCCATTACTAATTTTAGTAGTACAACTTAAATTCTATCTAATATAAAAATCGAAAAAGAGTTTCGAGTCAAAAAAGAAAGAAACATCAGTTAGCCTCGCTAACGTTTCCTTTATTAATCTCCGGCTTGTTCTCTTTATCATCTACTATACCCGAATCTCCTTGATCATTACTATTATTTTTATCAGAAACGTTTTTATCATCAACGATTGCACGATCGTTGTAATTCGTAATAATTTCTGTAATAATTACACCCTTACTGCAATCGTCACTCTTTTCTATGCATGTATACTTCGATTTCAGAGCCAGTTCGTTATCGTCATCTTGAGAGGAGGAGCAGCCGCTGTTACTATCAGGGCTTCCGAGAAGCTTAGTTGCAAATATGGAATCCTGAAAGCGCTGCTGCACCACCTTCATGATGTGTTTTGAGTCCAAAGTTTTTTGAACATTTTTAAGTGTCAATTTCGCACCCTCGGGCTCCTTTTCAGCGGTCATTTTGCGCAGGACGGAGGTTGGCGTGAATGCCAGCGGCGTCGGGCTGTGCGTCTGTTTTGCAGGCGAGTTCACGGGTGTCCCAGAGCGCTGTTGTGGTTGTTGATGTTGATGTTGCTGCTGATGCTGCTGCTGCTCCTGTCGTTTACGGAAGTTTTCTCGTTGTTCTTCAAGTTTTTTCTTGAAGAGGGCACTCTGAATTATAGACTGAGTGTGTACTGCAATTTCGCGTGGGGATGGTACTCGGTGACCCATAACTAAAAAATTCATTAAAATTAATGTAAAAGAATTTTAGAAAGAATTATTCAACTTATATATATATATATATATATATGTATATATGTTTCACAAAAATTTAAAATATTTTATAACAATTTTACATTTTATTAATAATAAAGAAAAATATTGTATGTATTTACCGTTATTCATAGGTGATGGAATTCTCTGCTGTTGCTGTTGATATATCATTTGCTGCAATAACTGTTCCTGAGGATTAGAAACGTTCGTATGTGGACTAACAGTACGAGGAGTCGTGCCACCATAAAACTTGAGGATGCTAACCAAAACTTCTCGATGGCGATGTTGCATCGCAGGATTCTAAATAAATTTTCAAATTATTAATCTTCTATGTCCAACTAATTGTAAGACATGTTTGATATCTATGAAAATAACAATTGTAAAAGAGCACACATTTTTATAATATTTTAAGCAAAAAAAGTTAACCTGTAACTGTTGAACGAGATGCTGTTTTGTGATTTCTCCCTGTTGCAATCCCCTTATGATAGCCTCAGCTTCGGGTCTTTGTAGCAGATCTCTAGTAGATGGGGTATTATTGACCATCATTTGCACGTCAGTGGGTATAGGACTAGCCCCGATCATGCGTTGATGTGACTGTGACTGCGACTGCGGCTGCGGCTGTTGGGGTGGCTGGGGACCACCTCCCATCATCATCGTCAGCATCTCCGATTGCTGACGATGCTTCTGTTGCTGCTGCTGTTGCTGTTGCTGTTGTTGAATTTGCAATACCTTCATGAGGTTCTCGTGTTGCATCTGTGATTGATGAGGATGCTGCACGGGACCGAGGGGACCCACGTGGTTAAAAGATTGAGGTATCTGCATTGGCTCGGGGGGATGAGGCTGAGAAGGTTGAGGAGGTTGCTGTTGTTGCTTTAGATGAGAATTAAGTAGCTAAAAATTAAGATTTCATATGTACATGTACATTTATATTTTTATTACTATATGTATGTAAAAAAAGAGTTAGTAACTTCAAATATTAAATTTAATTCATTACCTGCATCAAAGTAAAAGGTTGTTGCATTGGTTGTTGTGTTGGTGGTGGCACTGGAGGCTGCTTGAGTGGAATAGGCCCATTAGCTGCCGGCACTGCTTGACCTCCGCTTACTTGAGCAAGCTTTAATCATAAACATTATGTTTAATTTCTCATCGACCATTAATGTAAAAATAATAAAATGTTTTTATTTATGTATCAGTTAAATTTGATAGAAACATATCCCTTTTGATCATACCAGTTTCTTAAATGCAGAGAGATCCTCTTCAGATTTGTTTTGTTTCGGGACATCGGGCTGTGGTGCAGGCGGCATACCTCCACGCATTCGAGCTTCTAATTCTTCTAAACTAACTACCTTTCCACCTCCTTAAAAATATAAAAAGTTTAAATTTCAATTTTCTGAATAATTCCTTGTTTCAGAAATATTTAAATATTTTAGAATTCTTTACCAATTTCTTTGATTGATGAATTCTTCATAAGGGGTATCACGCTATTAATGTCTCCTTGCCCATTTTGACTTGGAGGCTTGCTGTTGCGCTGTAACATTTCTAGCAATTTTATACCAGTACTGGACGCATTTTGCGGCGGCATCGAATTGTTTTGGTGCATTGCATTTTGCGTGTTGGCCGCGGGTGAAATAGGCGCAAAGTATGTATTAGATTCGGTGACCAACGGAATCTGAATGTTCGGTTCGGATATATCATTTAGCAGATTATTGAGCAGCTCATCTTGAATAGAAGATCGCATGGTATCCATTTGCTGATTTTGATTTTGGTTCTGCTGTTGTTGATGTTGAATTGGGGGACTCTCACGCTTGAACCACTGACTGAACCGAGAACCAACAGCACCATCACTAGATCCGACACCGTTCTGTAATATTGAATATTTTATTTATTCATTTATTCACGAAAAGAACTCAATTATACGTGAAAAAACATGTATAATAATATTGATAACATAACGATGCAGGGGGTGTGTTGGTAAAAGTAGAATTTAAATATATAAATATATTCAAAGAATAAATACCGAAATACTGTAGTAACTTACCGTTAAGAGCCCGGGTACTCCGGGGAAATTATCAGACTTGAGGAAATCGTCAAGATTGAAGTCCTGATGATCGCTTTTCTCCTTGACAGAATTAGTGATGTTCTTGTTGTTATTGTTGGAGATTTTCTCCGAGGTACTTGAGGGTTCATTTGAAGGCTTCTTATTTTCTTTAGATTTTTCTTTGGAAATCGGAGACTGCGGCTCTTCCTGTTCAGATATTGGAGAGTGCGGCGCTACCGCAGTGATTGGGTGATCCATTGACGTTGGTGTACTACGGCCTAATAATAAAGCAAAAATAAATTAATTTAAACTCAATTTTTAATTATAAACCTATATACTTTAAAAACATTTTACATCGATAGCTGCTTTACCTTTTGGTCCACCAGTGTGAGTGTTTTCGTTCTTCTCAGCAGCCGGTGCAGTAGAAGCAGCAGCAGCTGCAGCCGCAGCCGCAGCCGCAGCAGCAGCGGCCTTCTCTTCCTTTTCCAAAGCAGCCTTCTTATTGCGCTTCTTCTGGGCCGGCGATTGTTTTTTAGATTTTGCTGAACCACCGCCACCAGGGCCCATGGCCTTGTCCTCAGGAATGTCGTCAAAGCCACGCAACTCGATAGTGTCGTGTTGTGACGTCGGACCAGAACTAAACCATTCAGGCTCCTCTGGTTCGCGGTTATCGTTGTAGGATCGCCTGCGCTCATTACTGTACCTTCAACAAAGTGCAAGACGTAGCGATTTTTTATCACAGTTTAAGACAGTTAGTAAATGAAAATGAGGTTAGTGCAAGTAACTATTTTAAACGCTACTTGATTACACACAAATCTTTGAAAAGACATATACAAATGAAACCTAACAAATTTCAATATCATCGTCCGAATACAAACATACTTCCTCACTACACTTACCTACTACCACGATCTCTGCCACCTCGTTCTTTCTCCCGATCACTCCTGTCGAGACGATCACGGTCCCTGTCCCGATCGCGATCACGGTCACGGTCACGTTCGCGATCACGATCACGCTCACGATCGCGATCCCTGTCTCTGTCGCCGAAACTGCGACCGAAAGCCCGGCGTTCGAAGCTATCCCTATCCCTGTCTCGATCAAGCCGATCATCACGGTCCCGATCGCGGTCACGATCACGATCACGGTCGCGCCGATCAACGTCGCGAAGTGAGCCGCCACTGCGATCAGCCGGTCGGTCTCGATCACGGTCGCGATCACCAGACCTGAACCCGTAATCTAAATCGTGCTTGTCGTTTTCACGGAAGTCCCATATGTCACGCGCCAGAATGCGTCCGCTGCCTATTCGCGGGCCCCGTTCTCGATGCGATATCTGAAAAATAAAAACAAATAAGAAATTGTAACATTTTTTTATTAAAGAATTATAGCGATTAATGCTCAATTGTAGACTTTGAAATATTATATCATCTATCATTATATCATATGGTACATGATCAAGTAAACAAGATGAATATTCATTGTACCTTACCATTTGAAAGCACTTATTTTTTAATTAAGATATATTACAAGTTTGCTATTAGTTTATTATTATTTCTTTTATCAAATTATTTATAATAAAAAGGGATGTTGCTGTAACACTTTTAAACTAAACATTTTCTTAAATAGAACATCAAATCCAAAAGCAGTGCTTACTTCAGTCTTTCCAATAGGGCTGACGGGACGCTTGTTGGTAGGCTCGGTTACGTTGACGAAGCATCCGGAGTTGAAGCTCCGCCGCTGAGGGCTGAGCACAATTCCATCCTGCTCCTTGCGTATGCGTTCGCGCGGATCGCCACCACCGCCGCCTCCTCCACCACTGCCTCCGCTGCGCCGCTTCGAATGGTTTTCGACGATCGGTTCGCGCGAACGTGACTCTTCGTCTGGTGGAGTCTCGCTGCGCTTTCTGTCCAGATGCCAGCGTTCCGGGTCCCATACACCGCGCGAGCTGAAATAATTATAATGTATAGTTTGTTAGCAAGTCATTCAAGATATATGAAATCAAATTTTAGTTTCCCCTAAAATTTTCATAAAGTAGGTATTGAATATGTATTACTTACTTGTTATAAGCAGCATCTAGACAGAGAGGTTTGCGTTTTGACAAAGGGAGTATCTTAATTTTCATTAGCTCCTCCTAAAAAAGCAATAAAAATAAAATGATTTATATTTAAAAATTTAATTCACGATCTATATTATGGTTGATAGAGAAATAAGAAACGTACCCTAGTATAGACGTATTGAGGCCTCGAACGACCAACTTCCACAATGGAAGTATCAGTCACCTCTCCTTGAATTGACATCGCAATAATCGCCCCGTCTCCTGAAATATAACAATGCAAAATGTTATCAATCATACAAAATTAAAGCAAATTATAATAAAACAATATTATTAATGGTTTCACTTGTTATTGTAATAAATTTTTTAAATGGACATATGATATTATTGGTTTTTACTTTTATCAAATCTCATGTTTTTTTTTTTTTTTAATGTCAACAAATGGATTAGGATTAAAAATATACTTTTATCAATAATTTTCCTAAATATAAGCACATTCATTATACTCTAATAATTTTTAATTATTAAAATTATTAATTAGTATTTTACACGGTTAGTCTCATAATAATAAGAGACTATACAATTATTTTGTAATTTTGCAAACAAAACCATTGGCTTACGACTTCAATTATCAGATTAACAAATCCTATACTCTTGCATTGAAACGGCGGGAGAATTCAAAACAATAAATAATGAGTTCTAGCCGATACGTGTGCGTTACTTTCACGCACGCTCAAAAGCAATAACTCTGCAGTTATGCCTCCTTTTCTAAGAGTTCGTTAACCTTTTTACGATAGGGCTATTATGTAAAGTGACCTTTTACTGTAAATTCAGTATTAAAGCTCTCATACAACCAACCTCAATCAAACGGTGATGAATGATCAACTTCTTATTATAATAAGTATACGGACATTATCATTATTAAAAATACTATAAATTTCTACTCTTCAAATTCTTTTTCTCTACGAAGGAGATAAATCTAAAATCAAACAAGACCCTTCAAAGAAAAGAAGTGAAAATACGAGTTGCAGATGAGAATCACATCTTCGAAATGTAAAAAACGAACAATGGTCCTATTCTTTGGGCTCACCCCTCTCGGGTCTACTTACGAAAGGGCAGCTTGGTGGTCGGGGCTTGGGTCTTGCCGCCGCGCTTGCACCAGTGGTAGGGCTTGGTATGACGAGCTAGGGTAGAATCGAGGCTGGGCATGCCGGTCGGTCCGACCAGCGGGCGCCGACGCTGGCGCCGGTAGCGCTGCTGCTCAGGGAACAGCGAATTGCCACCTTCGATGGCCTCGACTATCAGCGCCATACCGCTCAGCATCTCCGGCAGCTTCATCTTCCCGGCGGTTGCTCCCGGGCGACTTTTTGCGTTCTTTTTTCTAACGATTCTTTCTTTCTCTCTGTCCTTCCTGCGATTTTTTTTTAATTATGCTTATTTTGGTTTGCGCGGTGAATTTTGAATTGATGTCTTGAAATTTATTTTTATATTCAACGTTTGAATTTGGATTTCGATTTTGTTGAAAATTTTAAATAAAGTTGCGAAATACAAGCAAAGTAAGGTATTTCATGAATTTTTATGGCTGATGCGAATATATAAGCCTATAAAAGTATAAGAAGTTAGCCACACAGCTTTGGCTCATGTCAAGAGCAGTTATACTGACGTAAATATTTTGAAGAACATTACGTGGCTAAATTGAACAACATTGATTTCCTCGAATTTGAATTGTATTTATATTGGTTTCAAAAATTTGAGAAGACTATTAACGATAATTTTATTACGAAAATTACGAAATATATTATTTTTATTCCTGTGCAATAAAAATAAATTTAAAAACTTAAATTTCAAGACAAACTAATTTTGCGACATACCGCCCAAACTTATATATTTGTAATTCTAGACTTTAAACTTGGCCACAATTATCTTATTCTCTTTAATTTTAAAAAACTCACTTTTTAAATTACTTCCTTAGGAGGAAGAGTCAGGCGATTACTTATAGTCGCTCGTGGGGCGCAGAGAAAGAAAAAATTATTCAGTTCAGTACGAATTCTATATCTACAATTTGCTGTTCAACGGCTCTCGAAACTGTTATAGATTTCAAATTTAAGAATCTGTTTATGTTTCAAGAGCGAGGAAAGGACACTCGCTACGCTCTTTCCGTATACGCTATTCCGCCTTTTACTCTTCTAACTCTTCTGTTGAATAACACAAAAAAAAAAATTTACTATGTAGTTTCGTGCATGATGTTAAAATTGGCTGCAATTATTCATTAACGAATTCTTTATTCTGTCAATCTTTTAGAAAAGATTTACAAGAAGTCTTTTAAACAATTTTTTAAATTAAAAAAATTAATTAAAATCAATTTAATTATTTCCTTTAAAAGTCTCACGAAATTATAATTTAAAAAAACATTGACTCTTTATATTATTATAAAAAAGTGAAAAATTAAAAAATAATTTGTTTTTGAAATTCCCTTGCAAACTGAAATTATTTTTATGAGTAGCTAGATTTTCCTGTAATATATTATTGAATTAAATTTAAATCATCATAAGAATCAACAGTCCAGCATATCAATAGTCAATACTCTATTATCCTTTCTAAAACTCATATTATAATTTGCTTACCGCAATTCAACAGCGCCGTAACGAAACTTTTTGAAAACTCGTCCGACATAGAATTCGCTAATCAACAATCGCATAATTTCATTTATATCATCTCGTACCTACATCCAAACAGTATAAAAGACCAAAAGACACAATTTCACAAAGGACGATGAACCGTCGACGGGTCAACTTCGTTCTTCGCGGACTAAAATTTTAACGAGATCAGAACAGATAAATAACACTTGTCGCTTGTTGAAAGTCTAATTTTCTCAATTTATCTATTTATTTTGGAAAAAGAAAAAAACGAGCAAAATAAGCCGACGAGTAGCGAATATACAGAGCGCGCGTAACGAACATCGAGAGAGCCGAGAGGGAGAGATGAGAGTCCGGGACGCACTGAGCAGGGAATTTCGAAAAATTGCCGAAAAGCCGCTGAGAGAGCGACGCGCCGGCGATAAGCGAGCCAGCGGCGCTCATTGGCCAGCGCGATTTTCACGCGCTGTAAACATCGGGGAGCCGGTTGCGTCGCCCGGCTTCTCGAGGGGTTGGCCAGAGCTTTGATTTGAATAGGCCGCTCTATACCTCTACTGGCTGTTTGGTATTTTTAAGCTGCGACAAGCCTGCGGGATGGTCTGTAATTTTGATGCTTCAACCGCTTGAGCTAAGGACTGTGTTAAACTGATTTGTGTTTTGCTTTTCAATTATAGAGAAATCAATGATACTTTCTCTGTATTTTCCACTTTTTTTGTACAAGTTATATGATACTTACTTTAAAGTTAAATGGATTAAAACGATTTTTTTCTTTAATTTTTACATAAAATTATCTAGAGAAGGGGAATTATAAAAGCAGGGGGAATTATAGAGGTTTTTTTCTATGAATTTCATTGCTATAAATAATGTTTTTCATCAATTGTTTATAACAAATCAAGTAATAACTATAGTAATTTTCGTAATTTTTTTTTTGTTTTTTCATACTTTAAACTAATTTCTCTTTATTTACGTTTAGTAACATGTTATAAATAACATTATTTTTAAGGTTCTATTTAGTTGTTAATAAATGATTATTCAGTTATTCTAAATCAAATTACTAGTAGATGCCTAATATTATTAATCTGTTTATGTGATAGAAATAAGTTTTCAAAGTCACTTTAAATAACAAAAACTATTTGTAAAAACATTTTAACAATGCAAGTAGCATGCAAATAATATTATAATTTATAAATCACTTATGATTTGCAGTTTTTATGTTACAATTTTATGATTTGAAGTCTATTTTCAATAATTTACATAAAGTAAAATAATTGAGTTGTAAGTCACTTGAAAGTAAAAATAAATATTTCACCCTTCTAATTACAAAGCCAGTGAAATACAGGGTTAGGTTATGTCAGAAAAGATATACTTAACTTAAAGCATTATTAGACCTATCCAGAAAAGCAAATGAGAGATAAGGACCTTTATAGAGAAAAGAAAGATGTAATCTGAGCTACTTTGACTCATTCTTGGTATTCTGATTGCAATATTTGCTGCATGAGTATTGCATATTAATGTTTACATGTACAAATATAACCAAGTTTATCCATTCATCAATTGATATATTAAAAATAATTTAATTATCTATTTCTTTTGTTAAGCAAAACATATTACTCTTTGGTGAAATATTGGCAGATAATATTAAATCAATACTAATGATCATTCTTTTATTTTGCAATCTATTCTGATATGAATGAATTTGTGATTGAGCATTTGGATTTTTTATTCTTTGTAATTAATTGGAATTAGTATAATGTAGTATGCTTATTAAACTGCAAAAATTTAACTGTTTAACTATAATTAATAAAATTAAAACAAATATACTAAAAACAAAAGAATTTCATGTTTCATTCTTCAATTTTTCATTCAATAAAAATATTTCATGCAACACAATAACTTTTTATTAATCTTCCAACTATTGATATTTTGAAAGATTTTTATTGTGTAATTTACAATTTGCTTTTTAATGTAAAATCTTATAATTTTGAAGTATACATAATTAAATTATAAATATAAAGTATTGCATATTTATATTGAAAAATTATTTTAACTGTGAATATTAATGAAATGAATTCAGTTATATATTCATGATTGTTTATAGAATAAAACTGTCAAAATTGATATAAAATTAATAATTTTTTATTTTTTCATATTCTTCAGGTATAATTGTTTTAGTCAAAATATGTTGGAACTAAGTTATACCTTAGATAAAAGAATATTTGGAATAGCAATATGTTGACCCAGAAATTCAGTTATAGCTTTTTTACTGTTGTTTTATGTATGGATCTAATGTAACTTTTTTAATGCTTACTATTATTAAAATTAGAAATTACCTTATATATTTTTGATTATTACTTCTGAAGAATATACAGTAACTAAATAAAGAAAAGGTAACAATATTCAATTCAGAAAGAAACCTAACCTTTACAAGCTTACTTTAAAAATTTTATGTCAAAAACAAGGTAATTTGATTATACTCAACCTCATTTTTAAATTGCTAACAATTGAATTGTTTACCATGAATCTTGATATAATGCACTTGAGATTATTATAATATAATAAATGAAACCCTGTATTAAGATAAAATGAAAATAAAAAAAGCATCACTCACCTCCAGCTTTACCTTCAGGTTCAGCTTCAGCCTCAGGTTCAGCTTCAGCCTCATCCTTTGGATCCGGTGCAGGCTTATCGCTGGACGTGGAACTGTTCTGAGACATGGTTCACCTGATGGCTGGCTCTAGACTCTGGGTCTCGGTCAGCCTTTGGCCAGAGTGGGTTTACTATGCCACAGCAGCTCCTCGTCCAAGTTCCACTTGCTCTTGACCAATTTAACTTTCTTGCACTAGCACTATTCTCATACACGCACAAATCCCTTGCAGACAAGTTCTCTCTCTCTCTCTCTCTCTGTACACGAGTGTTTTTAACACTTAGCTATATATATGTATACCTTATGTATGTACTGTTTAATATCACAGACTTGTTTTTTCCTCGACTTCCCTTATGATAATATCTATGTATACTCGAAAAAGAAGAGTATCTCGGCGCACAACTCTCCCTCTCTCTCACGGCATAATCCTTACGTCCTAGGAAAGAATGATAACCGTGCGGTACGGATGTATGTATATATATATATATATATAATATATGTATCGGTAAACGGTGAGGTGGTAGGTAGGTAGATAGGTAGCAGAGTACGTCCTCTTGGCCGAAAACTTGGTAGTCCTCCTCTTCTCTCTC
>JAPYZA010003866.1:0-35840 GCA_030522685.1 Eupelmus azureus | reverse complement strand
CCAAAAAATGGACGAAGCCGCAGTCATACGGTATAACATTTCGGTATTAGAAAATCCCTTAGAAATTTCCCCAATAAAATTGGCCAAGTCTTTAAAAATAGGCTAGTGGATGTCTAAATTTTCACAGTTGGCTAACCACTGGTCAAAAAATGGGGAAACTTTTCACCAGGGAAGCTTAACGATTTATTGATTTTAGATATTATAATAATTTTATTTCTGGTAATACTTTTAATAAAATTAAAAAGATATAAAATATTAATAAAATATAAAATTTTAAATTTAAATTACATTACTTTAAAGCCTGATGTTTAAGTGTAAATATATCGTATAAATATATGGTTAATGTTAAAAAAATTTTAAAGTTAACAAGTCTTTAACTAGATATTATAAAATTAGGAAAATGTAGAATGTTTAATATTTGGAAAACAATTGATGAGAAAGACTAATGATTAATGATTTAAACTTTACATTGTTATTTTCAATTATTTAGAACATTTTTTTTCGAAAGAATCAAATCATTATTTTATTGATACTCTAATTTATTAAAATCAATAATATAAAGATTGTAAAATTATTTATTCGAAATATTGGTTTCCAATATTTCTACAATTGATGATATGAATTTTTTAATATGTTTAAATGAACATGGTCATTATATATTATGAAATTTAAAATGATAACAATCTTAAGAAAAACCTTACCCGATGAAATATATCAATTTTAAAAACTATTATTTTTATTATTGGTGAAAATTATTTCTACCAGACTATTTCTAAGTCAGTTGCGTTGAATCGATCACTGCGGCTCAGTCCAACAAAGACTACGGTGAAAGCAGCAATATTAAACTTGAAAATTCATTGTACGTCACTGGTACGTCCGCACTATCAACATACCTTACCACTCCCGACATTGTTTACCTTTTAGCGAATCCTTAATCTGTTTGGGAAAAGCCCGTGCAGACAGCCGCACGGAATCTGGGCGGCGAACATATTATTCCAGCGAAAGAGTATCATTTATTAACTCACCTGTGCAAAGGGGGGGGGGCAGCTCTCTTCTGCGCTGACACCCGATAAGTCAGCGGCCTGTTCCGGCATCATTAATCTTCGGACGCTCGCGCGAGAGCCCCACGGAGTTTGCGTTTTGCGCTGATTAGTCCGAGAGCCAAGAGGATGAGGATAATGATTACGTCTCACGCAACGCAGATGTGGATAAATAAAGGCCCGGGGCGTGAAAAATCAAAAGGCGGCCCGAGATAAATGCGTGCAGGCTGGAAAAAGGGCTGTATACACACTCGGAGATATCGGCTGAAAAAAAGAAAATAAAAAATCACGAGAGAACGAGATGAGATTGGAAAGGAAATATAAAAAGCGAAGGTAGGGGGCGAAGGCAGGATGCGTCGAGTCGTTTCTCATCCTTCAAGGTCCGAGGATTCATATATACACACGTAGGTCGGTATGAAGGTACGTATCCAGGGCCAGACTGAGAAATTAAAGGATTTCAGGCGAGCGGCTCCTGGAAGAAGGAAGGCGCACGGAAGGCGCGGAAAAAGTCTAAATAAATAGAAGAAACGGAACGCGAGGAAAATACATCTCGGCGTAGGTAGAGAGGCGCGCAACGGAGGAAAATGAAGGAAAGCCGGGCGGGCAAATTTGACGCGAGGAAATATTAAGGGGCGTATCCTTTTCGCATAAGCCAGCACGCTCTCGCTTCTCTCATCTCGCGGCGTTTGTGTCGGCAGACCGCGCGAGCTCCCGAGCTTGCAAACAATATATACATTTCTGTAATATTATTTTCTCGCTTGCTCGTTCTCGCGCTCGCGGGGGCATTCAGCATTCGCCGCTCGTGCGCGCGCGCGCGCTATTAGTGGCTCGCTGGGCGCGCGTCGGCTTTGAGACAGAACCGCAGGCGGCTAGGCCCGCGCGAATTCGTATATATATATACAGCGGTTTAGCCGCTTGAATCGAGCTGAAGGCAGCCCGCTTTTGCGCGAAACTGAATAATTATTCCCCGGCAATTGAGGTTCGCGCGCGTGCCCGGCCGGCGCACAAAGCGGCGAGCGGCGCAACCTCTGCGCTCCACTTCCTCGGAGAATGCAGAGCAGCGAGCTCGAACTTTCTTCGAAGCATGAAAAAAGTAAGCGGGAAAAATCCTTGAATACGTGCTTGCATATCGCGTCCCGTACAAAGGGACATTCGTGTGCGGAGACGCTCGGCGAAGAAACACGCGCGCGTCGGCCCAGCTGCAGCTTTTGTGCTCTGTGGCCGAGCTTAAACGACGAGAAAGCGCGGGAAACGATTCTTTCTTTCGCCCAGGCGCGCGCGCGCGCGCCGGAGATGGCTTGATTAAAAAAGCTCGGGGAGCGAGGCACGTTCTTGCGCGGCGCCTCCCAATGTAAAACAATGCGGCGCCCGTTTTAAAGCGAGGCGCGAGTAAGAGCGTTTTTTCATTTGCTTCGTTCCTCCGTAGACGTCGTCGTGCCGCGATGCATTCTACGTTTTCCGCTGTGATGCTCCTTACTCGACTCACTAAAATTGAAAGCTGATAGCACAAAGTTTGGCTGCTGCGCGAATTTTTTTCTCTTTTAGTTTTATGCGCGGCTCGCTTGCACAAAGCTTATATTTCCGAGTGCTCTGACTTCGCGTAAACCTTGTGTGTTTTTTTTTTCAATCTTGATTTTATTTCATTTGCGAGCTGCATTCACCGAAGAGTCGGACGGATGCACGGGGAATGAATTTTTATTATGTATGGGTATCAAAGAGCAGATCGTACGTGTATTCGCGAAGCCCTATGTATTTGCGATTCGCCAGTGACGAGCGAGCCGGAGCGCGCGCATGTAGTGTCTGTTTGGTTCCATTGGAAAATAGAATTTGTTAAGAAACAACGCGGTATTTGAAAAAATATGTTTCCGATATTTGTGAATTTTGAAAGGCTGGTTGCATGCGCAAGCGATGTGTAAAACTATAACTTGATTTATTGTTCCAGTTTTAATATAATTTTTAAATTTAAATATTTTACTGCCATATTATATTATATATTTGAGTTTGTTTTACTTTAGCGTCATACATTTTTTTTATTTTTTTACTGTTGCTTTATATTATTAACGATATTAAAAAAAATTTTCTTTTTCAAAACTGACAACAATGATGAATAATAAAATCTATGGACCTGATGAATGCTTTCAACTGACTTCTAATAAACTATCGGTAGAACCGGGAAAGAAATGAAATCTCAATTTGTCAGGCTGAGCCGCCTCTCATATTGATCTTTCAATTTAGCAACAGTCATCGAAAAAATCTCGATTTTTCGTAGCCCCGGTAAATTGGGATTACTCGCTTTTATTAAGTAATCAAACAGACATGCAATAAAAGCAGACTCTTCTAAAACCTAGGCGAGCTTGCACCAGTTTATATATCGCAATATGCTTTCGACAGTTTGGTACAATTATAATGAATCTAATATCTAATAGACTTTAATAAACACGAAGCAATTATATAATGCAAGTGATTATCGGGCTTTTCAGGTCGCGTGGCTGCGAGTGGACACGCAGACTATTTTGACAATATCGAGCCACGTGATCACGAAGAACCACAGGATCGCAGTAACGCACATAGGTCATCGCACCTGGTCTCTCCACATCAAAGACACACGTGAGTCTGATAGAGGCTGGTACATGTGCCAGGTGAACACAGATCCCATGTCCAGCAATACGGGATTTCTCGAGGTCGTTGGTAAGCTTAGTTTTATCACTAACGTTTTCTATTTTTTTTTCAAATACATGTCGCTCTGTGCTTTTTCTAAAATTTTCAATTGTTTTAGAAAATACTTTTCTATTTCACTGCGCTTTTTACCCGTCCTAAATGAGTTTACCGTGTCGGTTTTAAAGGATAGCATGTTAAAGGCTGATAGAAACAATTTCGAAAGACTTGTGATAAAAAAACAATTAGAGCAGCAATCTTTAAATCTTTTTCTTGCGAAGCATAATTAAAAGTTTGAAAGTGCTCGAAAGTAGGCGAAACGGTGCAAAAACATCGATAACAATTATTTTTCTCGATATTTGCTCATAATAGTTTACGCTTAATGAATTTTCTGGAAAAAGGGACACGTAAAACGAAGCTTAGAAAAGCCAAGCGCGCTCAAGGCGCAAGCAATTTATTTCTCAACTGCAATTTATTCACGCAAGATTTCGAGCTTCCGGCGCGTTATGAATTACCCTTATTAAGGCTTTATTACCTTATTAAGGTGCCAAAATTTTTCAATTTATCGCGCACCTCTTCATTCTCTCCGCGTGCATTTTTTACGTGTACATGGAAAACTTGTCGGCATTTTTCTCCTCTTAACCAGGCAACACTTGCACAAGACACCGGTAGGAGGAGTCTCAAACTTTTCGCGTTTACCAAATATTTGCAAAACAAGCGGGAATCAAGCCGGCCTCTTAATCTTCCAACTTTTCACGAGTAAATCATCCTAAAAGTTCGGCGCCGCACCATCTCTTTTGCTCTCTCGATGTGTAATTGCGCGCGAAAAATTCGGTATCCATCTCTGCAAAGCTTTCACGTGAATCATTAACCGAAGTCGCGCTCGACTCAAAGCGCGAATTACGCAATTGTAGCTTCGAAGAGCCAATTATAATGTGAGCGAGAGAGCAACTTGTCATTTATCCATCAGCCCGAGGTAATCTGATTATGGCAAAAGTACGTACGAAGTATTTACCCTCTCTCTGTCTCGTTCGCAAGCTCGTCCGCTCTCTACGCTCTGGTATTAATGCTTGGACTATCGCTAAACGGCTAATTGTGTTTGTTGTGCATTATTCACATTATAACGATTTCTAACTATTGTCAAAGGTATTGTCTCGTTGTTTGGTCAAACAAGGACATGTTTGAATAAAATTACATGTATAAAATTTGTATTTAATTTGATCGCGCATGGAGCATTATTTTACGCGAGTAGAAATTAAAGTAAATCAACTAAATACTTTTACTATTCTTTTTATTTATTTTAATACAAAAGTATCGAAATTAACATTGCATTGAAGTTGCTTCTTTCAAGCGTAAACAACAACCAACACGTTGCGCATCGCAACCGCTATCAATTGTCTTTTTTCCGTTACTATACGCACATAGTTAATTATATGTATATTACAGCGTAACGATTTAAATCATAAAATTTAACGTTTTGACTAAGTAATCTTTCTTTACGTATAAATGCTAAATAAACTTAATGATTTCTGATACATATATACATGCTTACATATATTTACTTTGAAAACGACGATCTATCTCAGAATCCTATACTTTTTTTTAAAAAAAAAAAGAATACATTTTATATCCGTAACACAATCATTAAAATTGTGAGAACATTTTGAATTACATTGATCAATATAGTTGTCTCTTTATTTTAGACCCGCTAATACACTTTTACAGATAAATAATCTATTTGCTTCGAGCCAGAGACACTTTAAGTGTGAATTTTTCAAATTGTCGCTCGGCTTGTCAATCAGTATTATCAAAAATTTACACAATCAATAGAGAGATCCTATATACGTACGTTATGCCACCATAATAACGTTTCACTAAGCTTTGTTTAAGTTAATGTTCATTGTATAGTTAAATCAAATCAACACATAAATGAAAGTCAATTTTATATAGTTAGAGTAATTTACAAACTTGGTGAAAAATAATTTGTACTCTATGAATGAAAATTACTTTATTTTTGTTAATGCATAATTTTATATTTTATAATGGCCTGATATTAATAATTAAAAATAATATTTTTAGACCAAACAACAGCAAAATCCATTTCTCTTTATTTAGTTATGCTGATTATCAAGCTAAATTTCAATATTTAAAAACTTGAATTACAAAAGCTGTTTTTAGGTCATTTCATTAAGGCATTCAAACACTTGTTATCCTTTCATTTCTTGCGAGTTGTTTAAAAAATTGATAAGCAAGTTAATGCAAACTAGATTTCCGTTTTCAATAAAATATCAAATTTGATAAAGTAATTTTTTAGAATAAGAGAAGAATTTTGAACAGTCGAAAAATATCAGTCAGGTTTTAAAAAATTTACTAAACTCCGTGAAGCATCGATTGTTAAATTACACAGTTTTTAGATCTAAAGGCTGGTTGGCAACTGAAGTTTTGCCTCTTTTTTCAATTTAGATTATTGATTTAAAATTTTTTTATTGTTGGGGCTGGTCGTTTCATTCAATACCACTCTACACTAAAAAAACGTCAATATAAGCCTGCTTCCTATATTGGCTATGAAATTTTCTCATCAGCGAAAGTAAAGAATACTTCTTGAGTTTACACAGTGCGCGCCATTTCTGTCCTCGTAGCTTTTAAAAATTGAAAACTGAACAAATCAATTTTAAAACAGAAACGTATTTCAATGAAGTTTTGTGAATAGAATTACAGGACTCTGAGATCATTGAATTATTTGATGAATATTTTCTTCGACGCTGTATATTGAGTTCTATTTTCTTTTTTTTTCTATACCTTCATTATTCCGGCATTTATTGGTTCAACATCAATATTGCCATAATAGTCTTTTTTTATGAGGCGTCAGAAGGCGCTCTTATCGAGGAAAGAATCCCGCCTGGTGCCCTGCAAAGGAGCAAATATTTGAAAGCAGCAACAGCAGCAAGCGAAACATTCGCTACTGATTCAATATCTCGTTCGATTACTCCGAGGCAAAAGAAGAAAAAAACTGCGCTCTGCCATTTTCCGGCGTTGTAAGGATCGATAAAAGCGCTAGAGGGCCGCGTAACCGCAGGGCCGCCGGCCTCTCTCCAGCACTGACATCCTAATTTCGGCGTCGCATTCCATTTGTAGCGCAACTCATATAACAGGCCCTCGCAGCGCGCGACTGAAGGCTCAAGCCGAAACTTTCTCCGCGAGTGGCTGGCGATAAAAAGCTGGCGCTTGGCGTGGCACAAGCGACACGCGCACAGTATACGTTTGAAAGCTCAATGACGCCGGGGTCTCGGCGGAGCTCGGCGTCAAGTTACGTCCGAAACTTCGGGGGCGCAAACTAGCGTGGCGGGACTGGCGACGTTCCCCGTCCCGGCGCTATTTGCATGGAGTCGTTATGTACACCGCGCGAACGAGCAGCCACTTCGCGCGCATATAGCAACTCTCTCTCTCTCTCTCTCTCACTTACTCTCGGGGGCTTTTTTCTTCCCCGGGAACGATGGCTCTCGTGTAGCGCGAGTGTCTCGGCGAGATAAAGAAAGGAGCGCCCCTGCATATAGGCCCGCGCGCGCGCTCGCGCCATGCAAATGTATGTAAAGCGCGCGAGCGGCTGTACACGGCTGGGCGATTGCCACTCTTGGAGAGGGCTATTAAACACCTTCCTGGCGACGTGCCGGCCGGCCCTAATAACCGACCTCTTGGCTCACCGCCGCCACCGCCGCCACCGTCGCTCTCCGCACCGGCAGACTAAAAGTACGCGTCTATGCAGGAGAGAGAGAGAGAGAGAGCTTATCATGTACGCTCGCGCGAGCGCTTGGCTGTGTCGGCGTGTATACGGTATACGCAGCCTGAAGCTGCGTCGCGTCAAAGTCTCTCGTCCCTGCGCTGGGGACGTCGTCGCCGACGACGACAACGAGGATTTCGTCGCGAAAGGATTGGCTCGGGCAAAATAATTTCTGCGCCGGACAGGTATTTTCTCGCGGCGCGCGCGCGCGCTCCTGTTCCCTTTGGATGCAGTGAGCCAGGCGGGCCCTGGCTTTTAAGCCGCCACAAAGCTGGACGGATAATGTGATGGAATGTTTTCGCGCTGGCCGAGGCCGCTGCTTTGTTGCCGCTGGCCGAGACTTTGGCTTTTTGTTTTTGTCGCTTCTTTCGTGTCGTGCGATTGGCTCGTTATTTTCTCGCTTGATATGTTGATTTATTTTGGTGGATCAAAATATAATTGAGCAGCGAATTAATGTATTTACGTAAATTAATAATCGTGATAAATACGTATTTATTATTTGAGTTTCCTGTGTAGTCAGGCCGTACGAGTCGGCTTTTAATAAAAATATTATTCGTCGAGACAAAAGCATCTAGATACTCGATATCTGTTAATTGCCAAATTATCGCTGGAATGTCAATAGTCATGAGTTATAGAAGCGAGATTTCCACTCGACGATTTATTTTAGTAGCCTCGATATTTCAAATCTAATGTGCGTTTTATTTTATGCATACTCACGATAAATATTGCAGCCATCGAAATTAATGAATTGTAACTTGATTGGCATCTATAAAACTTCAAATCAAAAGGTACTAAATTATTACACAACAAACCAATTTAACAATTAAAATGATGAAATTAAATTTATACTCTCTATTGCAGCTTGGTTAATAAAAACCAACTGAAAAAAAATTCTTTCTAGCCCGAATTGAATCGAACATAAAGCTCGCGAACGTAATTCTCGAAATTTTTCTTCTCGGCCCTCGCACAGCACGAGCAAGCATAATCTACGTAAGGCGGACGTATACGTAGTTTAACCTCGGCTCGTGAGTGCGCAAGCCCTCGTTAAATTTCCCCTTTATCGCGATGGGGATCCCGAGCTCGGACGCTTAGGCTATCGAGGTGCGAGAATAAGAGATTGTCCTGCGCGTGCGAGCGCGCCTTCCGTGCCGCCTTTTTATCCTTCCGTGTCCTCCTCCCGTCTCCTGCTCCCTTCGCCCACTTTCTAGCCTGGCTTAAGGCAAGCCGCGATGCCCCTTACCGGCTGGGTTCGTTATCAAGCTATTTTCTCGTTTTGTTTGATTAAATAATTTATTTAAATTGAATCTCGGCGAAGCGGGAACGTTTTCATGCACGTTTAAAAATTAACGTATGAAAGAGAGATATTGTGTGGGTTTTTTAGGTCGGCATGAATTACTTTTGAAATAGAAAATAATTGACCGCTCTAAAAAGTTCTTTTCGCACGACTTGAAAAATGTTCAGGATTTCACTAGATTATCCGGAGAGTTACAATCTCGATCGACTATTGTTACTGTCAGGTTGTCCTAGATTTCGTAATTGGCCGATTTTTTTTATTCATATTTTAGTACATTGAAATTGCCGCTCTCTCACGCTATTCTCGTATTCTCCCGCAGAGCTAGAACAACGCCGAATATAGCCGTAAAATTTTTCGTTAAAAGAATTTCTAAAATGCCCAGCTCCGCTCTTTCGGCCACTAAACCTTTATTAATTAAGCCCATAATCCATTGGGTTGTAAAAAGAGATATTCCGAGCACCCTTCTTGTAAATCCCGCGGAAAGATAACGGTAACTGCGCTCTTCATTAGCTTATTAAGCTCGCGTGCATAAATACCAGCGCGAAATTTCGCTCCTCTCTCGTCCGGACCAAACATGAAGATGGCGCACATACAGCAGCACCAACAAAAAAGAAAGAAAGACGAGGGCAAGTAATTAGGTTTTGAGCCCCTTAAACCCCTGACGAAGCGAGAGTGCCCATCGATCGCTCGTTTTATTATACGCTCGCGTAGCCGCGGAAAATTTCGAGATTTACCGCGTTGCCCCAGGTATCCTGGGGATACATTAATGGCGGGCGCATGAGAAAAAAAAGCGCGCGCGAAATTGAATTTTGAAATCTTCTGCCTTGCCGAGCGTCTGCGGGCAAATCTCATTACCGATTCGATAACGAGATTCGCGGCGCCTTCCTAGTGCGTTCCGTACGTTGTTTCGCCTTTAGGAGCGACTGCCGCAGAGCACAGAAGGCCCTGACTCTTTCGTGGCTGCAAATTTATTTCCTATCTGCAGGCTGTCTTGATAGGCTCAGTTTTAGGGGTATAGCCTGGAGGTGGCCGCGATTTACTGGCTGGGCTAATCTTTTTATGGAAGTCTTTTAATTTCGGCTGACGAGGCTGCTCTGCTCTCGTTGGCTCGGCGATGGGAAATTATGGGAAGGGTGAGAAAATCGTATTAGGAATACAAATACGCGGATCGTCGGGTTTCAGGCCGCTTATAAAAGTTAATTTCCGTCTTAAGAAAGTCAGCACTGTAATGCTCCTATTTTCACCACTTCGATTAAACAACAGCGACGTACAGCTTCGTCAGTCGAGTCGAAATTTCCAATCGGCAAGATCGGCAATATCGAGCGCGGACTTTTTCCAAACTCAGCCAATATCGAAGAGCCCTTCCTCCAAAGCGCGAGAGCCTCGGGAATAGCTTCGAGCAGCATCCAATCAAAATTAACCATTCAAAACCACAAGCCAAGCCCTGTTGTGCAGAGAACAAAAACAAATTCATCGCAGAAACAATCGGGCAGCCCTTTTCACTCTCAGGCCCGTGCTAGCCTAGCGATTTACGATTTGCCGCGCACTTCCATATCGAGAGATAGTCGCAGAGTGGATGCGCGCGCTCAATCTATGTGTGATGCCTATATATATATATGAGTGAGTGTATCGTTTTCCACAGTGCCGCCGGATATCCTCGACTACCCGACCAGCACGGACATGATTGTGCGCGAGGGCAGCAACGTGACGCTGCGCTGCGCTGCTAAAGGCACGCCCGAGCCCACCGTCATGTGGCGCCGCGAGGCCGGCGGCTCTATTATGCTCTCCAATTTTAAAGAAGGTATGTATGAACAACGTTGATTTTTTTTTTATTTGCTGTTGGGACGGTTGATGGAGGGAAGAGGAGGGATTGGTGAGGTTACGAGTTTATAGATTCTTTTATATATATATATAACTTATGTGATATCAATTTTCAATTAGTTTGAATAATCCGATTTTAAAGGTACTATGGAAACTTACCAGATATAATTATTTTATCCGGTTTCTAAATGAATTAATCTTATCCGATTTCCTTCCAGGAAAATAAATAAAACTTCTATTTTAATCTTTCTCCTCTAACATTTATTACTTTGATCGCAGCACTGACAGTAACAAATATAGAACCGTCTAAAAAGATCTCAAAAATTTATCGATAAAAACTACTCTTTAAATAAAAATATCTCTGATTTAGTTAATATTAAAATAAAAATAATAATAGTAAATCAAAGAAAAGATGAAATACTAGCTTTTTATAGATTACAAAATTTTAACAATATGTTAAATTTTTTATTTTTTTTCAAGCACTTGTAATTGATTAAGACAAAGATTGAATGAAACTTGCATCATTATCTGATTAGACCAAAAGTAAATGAAATCAATATAATAACTGGATGGAATCAGATATTAATTACATTGAAATAAGGTTTGGATAATTTTCTTATAAAAAGTTAAAATCATAAAATAACGTCAAGGCGAGAATCCTGACTCTAAATAATATTTAGAAATATAAAGAAAGCAATATAAAATCGTGAAAAATACATAAAGAGAGCGATATCTATATTAACGTAAAATAAATAAAAGTATTATTGAAATAACAGAGGAAGTATTGAATCATTATTGAAAAAAAATGAGAAACATAACAGGAACATATAGCAAAATGATAAAATAATGTAAAATTTTGTAAATAACGTTAAATAAAGAAGCAATGCTCAATAACGTTACAAAATAAGCAATAATATTGTAAGATCTCAAGAAAATTACTTTAATGAAATGGACTAGAAACTGGATAAGAGCAGAGAGAAGTGAAGCTATTCAAGATCGTATCTAATTTGATAATATTAATCCATTTATATAACTTTTACCGATAACATTTGAAAAAACGAATAATTGTACTTCAGGTTTCGCAATCTGCAAATAAAAGTGAAGTCCATATTGGTAGTGTGGCCGTATTGAGTGAAATTTCTATGTACAAGCACGAACGTTTAAATAATGATTATTTCACGTAAAATTCAAACTCACAGATATTGTTCCAGACTAAAGATGGACTAAAGTCGTGCACATTGCAAATCCATTAATAAAAATCGAAGCTGAAGAGACATGGCATCCTGAATTATCAATTTAAATAAGCATGAAATACATTTTATACTTTAGTTATATTGAATAAAATCTACATCACGATTACATGACGAGATAAGTGAGCTGCACTGAATATTTAATCGAACACTGCTCAAATTCGCCTGGGTAAAAGGTTCGAGTATAGACTCAGCTTGCTATGCTTAGCGCGGAAATTTTCGTAAAAGCTCCCTTGGGCAATTCCGCATGAATAGCAAATGTATGATGAAGTATTACTATACTGCTATTTCGGCTCGTCTTTTAAGGAGAACCGATACTCAAATTAATATCTTATTTCTGTATGATAGATCTTGTTTGCACCTTTAAAATGGCAAATTTCTTAGCTTTTTTTACAAAACTATTGCAACATAGAAATATATTTTTCACTTGAAGATTATTTATTTTTATTTTTCAACTCCACTTGGAATATGCGTTGAATAAATATCATCGCATTTGAAGCACTGAGCATTCACAGAACGCGACAAAATATATTTAACTCTATCCATCCGAATAACCGTGCGAAGGCGCTATTATTCCGAGTAGAAATAAAATGGCAATAAATAGACTTATCCGGGCGCCAAAATATCCATCCTAGAATAAGCGAAAATCGCCCTTTATTCATCCGCAAAGCCGGCAGCAACGATAAGTCAGCCATCGAAATGGTGCGTCGATGCAAAAACTGATTCACTCCGCCAATAATAATAGCACGAGCGCTTCCACAGAGCAGGGGGAGAGTCAGTCACATGGTTTTCGATTAGCACATAATATCCCCACGCGCGCCGGCGCATTGTTCAGCGCGGGAGGACAGATTAACACGGCGAGGAGGAGGAAGCGCGCACGCTCCTGCGTACACACAAATACATGTGATTTGTTGTTTGGTTTGCAGTATTGAGCATCGAGGGCCCAGAGCTGGAAATAAAGCGCGTCAACCGGCTGCACATGGGCGCCTATCTGTGCATCGCCTCGAACGGGGTGCCCCCGACGGTCAGCAAGCGGATCGTCCTCATTGTCCATTGTACGTATACATCTATATATATATATATTCACAGAGCACAGCTAATCCGCTCGCTAAT
This sequence comes from Eupelmus azureus, assembly GCA_030522685.1. Lineage (NCBI taxonomy): Eukaryota > Metazoa > Arthropoda > Insecta > Hymenoptera > Eupelmidae > Eupelmus > Eupelmus azureus. The sequence goes on along the minus strand of JAPYZA010003866.1, from coordinate 22,889 downwards.
TCTTCCCGCTAGGATTTCGAGCTTCGCGTACGTTACACAATCCTTTCGGCGGACGCTTAATTTAGCAGGCGCTGGATTCCGCTCCCATGGGCGAGTATCTCGCGTATAAATGCCGCTACTTAGGACGGCCGCTTCAGCGCGCGTTCTCTTTCACTCTCCTCGTCCTCGCTCCATGAATTCCTCAAATCTCCAGGCAAATTGTTTTTGAATGCGCGCATTTTAGCCCCCCCATTGTGCGGGCGAAAATCCTGCCTAGTCCCCGGATTTCCTTGTATGCCGCAATTATGCTCTCCTCCCCGCGGCGGCCCGAGCATTGTTGATGCTTTCCGCGATGCCGCGCTCGCGCCGCCCTCCAAAGGATTTCCTCCTTTTTCCAGAACTTTTTTCTCTCTCCCGGCAAAACGCTGCGGGATTGCGCGCTCGTTTTAATGCGTGATTACTTTGTAATTTGAAACTTATTGTATATGCGTTTGTTTGATTTTTCGTCAATTAGTTTATTAAGGATGGCTTTGTTTCGATAGTTCCACCGTTGCTGAGAATCGAGAATCAATTAGTCGGCGCTTATGATGGGCTGACGTTGACTTTGGAGTGCAGAAGCGAAGCGTTTCCGCGGCCAATCACTTATTGGACAACGCCATCAAACGACACGATAAATATCGGTAATAAATTTAATTATTTCTTAAATTTCACATAAATGCATGGAACATATAAGGTTATTGAAAGAATCAGTATAATGTATATGCTGTGGTAAAAAGTAAATTGAGCCTAAAGAAGTGCTCGTTTTTTAAAAAATTGCCATTTTCTGATGCATTTAAGTAGTGAATTTAAAAAGATTTTCTTAGATATTCCTATTAATATTTTATAATTTCTTTAAACTTTTAGTAAAAATTTACTTTAATAAACAGTAAACAGAAATAAAATTAAATACAAACAAGGTTATCCTACTGAATTGTTAAATATTTTAATTGAAGGAATAAGAAGTCAGTAAATATGCACTCTTTGACACTCTTATATCCATTTTATAAGGTTTACAGTTCCCTAATATCTATTTATTTAAATTCAAAGTGGAATAGAAGAAGCTTAAAAGGCAGCACCAAGAATTTATACTTAAAAAATTCATTTTCTTAATGAGCACTGACTAAAAATTTTGATTAATGAAATTTTATAACCTTCATCAAAAATTTACTTGGCTTTAGATGTACTATAAATGTTTTTCCTCTATAATAGATTTATGAAAATAATCAGTCAAATTATGTTTTGCTTATTGGAAAAATATAATAAGAAATGTATTTATTAAATTACGATAACATGAATAATATTTCAAGTTTATGTTTTAATTCATTGAAATATTTTGTTATTAATATATAATTTATATTTTATTATTTTACTATTTTATTTTTAAGATAGCCACTATAAGGTTGAGACTTCTACATCGGGCTACGAAACGATAATGAAACTCACAATAATTGCGGTCCGAGCTCAAGATTATGGTCCTTTTCGGTGTGTAGCGACAAATTCGATTGGTGAGACCGATGGGAAAATCAAACTATACAGTAAGTATTACAGTAACTAGGATATTTAGATTGATGTAATAGTTATTTATTATTTTGTTCGGGGCAAAAGAAACCAGATTTTCTTTATTTAAATGCAGTAATCCGTTCTTCAATGACAGCTTTAATTATCAATTTCATCGAAAAGTCTAAAATTTTGAAGCGATAACTAAAACATTCAGGCGCTTAAAAAGCCGTCGATTAAAGTCAAATGATCGTTTAAAAGGATTTGAAAGAGCTCTAAAACCATTTTAATGCAAATGAAGTGCATTACTTTGAAAATTCAAGAAACTTCAGGCTCAAATTAATTCGATTACAGGGCCGGTCTCTCCTCCTCCCCTCACACCGACACTCGATATATTTTCGCCTACGTGACTCACATATATACGCCTCGGAACGCAGACATCTTAATTTTTCCCCGGAATACATAGCGTGACCGACGAGCTTCGAATCGATCTATGCGTGTACTTTCTCTCTCATTCGCACTGCGCAGAAACGGCCCGCGATATACAAAGCCCATAATTTTCGTATAAATAAAATCAAAGCTCAAAAAAGAAAGGTATAATGTCCGATCGGCCGTGGACGAAAACGCGTTCAATTCAAGCGGTCGAAAGTATTTCCGGGAGGCGGCCGCGCGTAGAGGACGCGCATAATGTGCAATGCAAATTTGCCTCTCCGCGGGCCTGTACACTTCCTTCGATTCGAATGGGCTTACGTCGCCGTCGCCGGGCGGAATGTGAAATACGATCGCTCGCGTGCTTTGTCGAAGTAGGGCTAGTTGCTAACGCTTCTTCCGCCGACGCCAGCCTCGTATACTGCCAGCCGTGCCACGGGGAGGATGTATATGTATATACTGCCCCGTGCGCGCGTCCGCGAGCCCCTGCATTATGAGACGGGCCCGGATAGGGGAGCGTCCTTTTCGGAATTGAAAGCTCGGCCGGCGAGTATTAAATCGCTCGAAAAAATTAATGGCGCTGGAGTGAGCACTAATTGAGGGGGAGGATGTAGCTGCGATGAAAAAAACTGGTCTGCAACTAATTTGAACGGAATGTTTTGAAAATATAGTTAAATAATAGCGTGCTATTATAGTTCGCTTCTATTTTTCTTCAAAAATTAATTTTTGCTGTTGAAGAAAAATTGATTGCGCTCGATCTAAAAGCCTTGACGAGTTCGTTAACGAGCACTCTTTCACTCTCCCCTCTTCTACTTTTTCTATTTACGAATTTCTATTTTCCATATTCACTTTATAACTGTGTCTTTTGAAAAAAGTTTGTTCACTATCCAAACTATTTGGGATTACCCGCTAAATTCAATAAAATTCTTAAATTTTAACGAGATGCATGTGAAGCGCGCTTGCAGCGAAAATAATTGTAAAGCTAGAGCTTGACAAAGAGCCGCCGATGTACGTGTGTAATAATCGTAGGAGGAGCTTCCACGCGAGCTGTATCAAATGCCTTTAATTTAAAAAGACTCTCGTTCTAAAAAAGGTCCTTGAAGCGCCGGCTAATCGGCTCTTCTTCACCGCGCAGCTGCCACTTTAATTGGGGGGCGCGAGCCGAGCAATTAGTAGCTCTTGCATGTCTCCCTTTTTTTATATGCGCGCTCTCGCGCAAAAGAGTCTGACTAGACGTAGGTATAAAATATATACGTTAAGGAAAATTACTTAACGCTCGCGAGCGGCGAATAAGAGCAGACTGAAAACTACTAATTCGCCGATAATTGAGAATGAAAGGAGGCGAGCTAAGCGCGAGCGCGCGCTCAAATTCATTGAGCTATGTACTCGTGTATACGGCTGTAGCGGCCGATAATTGAGGCCGATTGTCAAAGCTGAATACTTCGGCGTTTCAATGCTGGGCTTTGGCGCTATATTTTTTCTTTTCATCTCAATTAGCCGCGGCTGTAGATTTTATTTGTAGAGGCAAAAAAATGGGCCGACGTTCAAGAGCGCGTGAATTCAATAGGAACAAGTGCGCTCGTTCAATTCACTCCGTTTAGATGTGTCTGTGAATATATATATGTATATATTATACAAGAATATAAGCAAATTCAATATTTAAACGATAATTAGCCAATGCAAAGAGAACACGTGATTTAGAGCAAGTTAATTAAAATTGCGACAATCCAATGTAGATCGTCTACTATCGATTCTTTTTTCAAACGCGCTGGACTAACATTCCCGAGTGTGTTTTATCAGCGCCGCTAATTCGTTTTCCGATAAAAGTTCATCAAAGGTGCGCTTTATCTTGCGCGTGCGCTGCCGTCGCATATCCGAAGGGTTATTACCTACCTAATGAGGCCCTCGCCGATTTTCCCGCTCAGCTGTCGTCGCCAAACGCGCGTGAATTCGCCGAAAACGGCATTGCAATCTGTCAGAGCCAAATATAACGTTGATCGACAAAAAATTTTCAATCATTTTCGTCTTGAATCACTATCGCTCTACGTGTGGTTACACGGCCGGTATATGACAATTCGATTCGCCTAGTCCGCGCCCCCGGAAAATACCAGCAATTGACCACTTGCTCTTAATTTCCTGTTGAACGAGCGCCGTATTATATACGCAAAGCTCGCTATCTCGATTCAACTCTGCGGCGAGTTTCTCTCGACTGTGATTGAGATTGAATCAGCTTCTGCCGCCTGTTTTTCGAGCACATCAATACGCGCGCTGTTGTTTATTCTATTTTGAATTAACCCATACATCGAATTGTTATTTGTATTTATATTTTTGAGGGTGTGTTACGCGTCAATGTCTTGGCGACAAATTTAAAGCTGTATTAGAGTTTGTCAAATTTGACAAACCCAGATCGAGCTGGCATGTTTTCGATAATTAAATTCATACTCGGCTCGCGCTGGTCGCTCGAGTTGAAACCATGCCGCGGCTATGCAATTTAGCTTCTATTATTATTCCAGCGCAGCCTTATAGTTGCGGTTAGTTTACGCTTTTTCGTGCAAGCAATACACGAAACTGAACTCGTATAATAAATCTAAAAATTATTAGATTCACGCAATAAACTAAACTATAAAAAATAGTAAAAATATACACCCTAAGCAGAATATCATTTAAAATTCCAGAAATGCAGAGGCCAAAAACAGCGCGCGGCAAAAGCAACAGCTGGAACCGCGACTACGGCCGCGAGAAGACGGCCGCCGGCATGACGGACGACTCTTCGCAAAAGGACGGCCGGGGCACTGGATCCTACAGCCAGGACGGCGAGCTCGACGACGGCTACGACTCCTCGGCGAGCTGGCGGCGACTATCCGGCCAGCTGCTTGCCTACTGCTACGTCACGGCTTCAATTATCGCGCGAAGATTGTCCTCGTAGACGCGCGAGCGAATGCATACGCGCGCGCTCGCTGCCGCCTCCCCCAGGCCCGAACCGCGACTTCCAATTAAACTTCGGAATCGCGGTTGGAATTCGATTTACTGCGGGGGCGACGGTGGGCGGCGGTGGGCTGCGGCCCTCCTATCCGAAAGACGATTTCGATGCGGAGCCGCGAAATTTCCAATGCGCGACGATCCCGCTATACTTCTATTTTCTCCATTGCCGCTCTAGGGGGCTACTGGCAACTTTCTGTTTTGTCTTTGCCGAAGTTTGCGAAGGTTTGACGAGTGATTTAAGGCGTTAGCGCGGGGGTTTTCTGTTTTGATGATCTGCGGTTTTTGCGCTGTCTCGGTGAATTAAAGCTTCTGCCGACGAAAACAGAATTAATTAGGCTCGTTTATTGTGGCATTGCAGAGGAAATGAGAAAAACGATGTCGGTTTACTGCAACGCATCGTGCTTCTAGACTGCTGAAAAATTCAAGATTTCATTATATAAAAAGATTATTTTAATCGGAACACTTCACGACAATACTTTATTCATTCTTTTATAAAAGTTTTTCATAGCAATAATATATGCATTGCGAGAGATTTACTGAAATAACCCAGTTTTTAAAAATGTTTACTTCGCAAATCCTAATTTAGAAATTTTCACTTCCTCGTAATATTTATCTAACTTACAATAATTAAGATAAATGTAACAAAAAAATAACCTATATAAATTCAGCGATGAAAGGTTCAAACATTGAATGATTTCAGTCATTTTTCATCTTCAATAAATTTATTACAGAACTTAGTTTTGATGTTTTCAATTTCATAAAATATTGTAGAATCTAATGCTATAAATACTTTTCAATTTAAATTTACAAAAGAAACGATTAAAAATAGTTTAGATTTTATTAAAGCGTAATTGCAGGCGCAATAAAAACAAATGATAAAGTTGAATTGATTCTCTAAATGAAATCGCAGCTTTCCTTACAAAATAACAGGAAAGAATCTGTGAAAGCAAAACAAGCCGAAATAAGGCAACATTGAGGCATACGCGTGAGCAGCAGCGATTTATTCCGGTCCAAGCGCACTCACGGGATTCGTTTTCGTCTATCCAGCCGTAGATGCATCCGTATTGAAATCCTTTGAACGAAGCCCCGAGACATCCATAAAACGAGCGAGCGCACGTTCCTTCGGATGGCCCAGAATCATTCTAGCGCTTTCCTTTTGCTCATTTTCTGTCTCTATTTTCTAAATGCTGATAACTATTTTTTAAATACCTTATATAAAATACCGCGTGAATAGGTTTAATTGTGTTGTGTGTTGCTCCTAACATGAATTTTATTGAACAAAAAAAAAAAAAAAATTCAAAGAAAAGAGAATAAAAATCTTGTCATTTTTGTACAATAAACTTATTATTAGGATCTATTAATAATATAACGTCATAATAATACCTAGTGACGAATGCCAAATATGATTGTAAACGAATTTATACTCGTCATGAATGTAAATACACTGCCATGTATTTATTTAAACAACAAAATATTGTACAGAATATTATTAAGAGGATCAATTATTAAGTACTACATAATTCAAATTTTACACAATTTATGCGATTATATTGATTTTAGTTTAAGGGAAAGCAGTACACAAAATGTTCCTTTTTTATTGGCATTAGCATTATTGATAATAATTAATTGTTGATATACATTTTCAAGTTTTCACGACCAGAGGCACAAGGACAATGTTCGTATCTATTGTTTAAATCAATGATGAAGTCTGAATTTTTAACAATATGACTTCAATCTTGATTTAAACAACAGATACGAACATTGTCTTTGTGTCTCTGGTCGTGAAAATTTGAAAATGTATATCAACAGTTGATTATGATCAATAATGCCAATGTCAATAAAATAAGGAACGTTTTGTGTACTGATTCCCCTTAAAGAGAATTATGAAAAGTTATAATAGTTTTTCTAAACCACTTTTTTGCGTGTCTTTTTTACTTGCGTTAATACAGTAAAGTCCGATTTCTTTTTACAAAAACATTATTTGTAATGATATTATAATAAATTTTTTTTAGTGGTTGCTGAATGTTAAAGTGTATATTACTAATTTAAGCATTAAACTTTGTAAATTATGCAGAAAGCATGAAAACGATAGATATAAAAAGCAACCAAAAAACGTTTTAATTTTGAATCAACTCACTCGTCGTATACTGTTGCTTATAAATTTATATAAGATGTAAAAAAAATATTAATGAGCTTGGATTTGTTTTCAAAGGCTTGTTTGTTCCAAAACTAACACAAACTGTATATAATACAAACCTAGTGTTAAATGTATTAAATATTATATCGTTCAAATGGCGAAAAGTGTAAATGTATTCTCGGTGCTTTGAAATACAATTGTTGTGTACAGGGTAGCGCGGATAAGATATCTATAACGTAAAAGTCGCCTAGATTAAACCTCGGGGACGTGTATATATTATATAATTAACATAACGTGTATCAAACATTAAACGTCACAGTGAATTTTACAGTTGTACTAAATGCAGGAGCATGAATGAGAATTATGTACATACAATCTGCGTCGTTGTGTATTTTAGCAATAAATGTTAGCTATATAAAGGTTATCCATCTGTTTTTGCTTCATTAAATGTCCTTCATATAGGAATCAACTTATAAAAAAAGAATCCAGCAATTGGAATAAGTAATTGAAATAAAAAAAGAAAAATATAATAATAATGCATAAAGTCAATAAACGATATTTATTCTCTAATGGTAATTCTTGAAGCATATTCTATACCATCTGATATTTCAAGCTTCAAATATAAATTTTTTGGTCTTTACTTGGTAAAATCATTACCGACAGTCGGTGCAATCTCGTAGAAATGGTTCTCTTACCATCCAGAGTATCGATTTTCGCAAGTAGAATTACAGAGCTTTACTTCTCCAACTATCGAGAAAAGTGGTTCTGTCGTTAAGAGATAGCAGCACTTGTCGCCAATATTATCACAACTTGATTTTAATACTACAAAATGTTAACACATATTATGATTAGTAGTAAAAACAGCAATTTACTTTATTGAGCAGAAGCAATCTGACGTCAAATTAAAATTGTTTCTTTGCCTTTCATTTTTCGAGGAAGAAAAAAAGGAAGGAAAATTATCCGACGTAAAGCAAAAGGCAATGACCGCTTCTAATAGGATTTCCTCCCAGCTTTTTACGAGAAATACAAGCAAAAGGAAATTTTATTTGAAGAGACCGGCACGGGCAAGCCGCTGCTCGCGCTTTATTGGGCGCTAGAAAAGTGCCAGTAAATTACGGAGCTACTGCAGTCTCGGACATGGTCGATATCCAGCCCATTTTAGACAACTGAATATTGAAAGACTTTTTCTGGTTATTATATACAGACTGCGAGATGTCCATTATTTTGTTTCAAAATCGCACTTTTTACGAGCTCTTTTAACTGCAAATTCATGTGGGCTCGGAATTTTGTATCTCGATGCTTATATATTGATGAAATTGCTACATGGACGTTACTATTATATAAGTTAGTACACAGTTGAAAATTAATACTTCGTTTATATTGTGAATAAGTTAAGGCAATTTCTACAATGTTGGAAACAGTGCCACATATATGTTTTAAAACTGCCATAAAAATAATTAAAAAAAAATAATATAAATTAAAAAAAATAGATAGCGTAGTAAACTGAAGTGGAAATAATGGACATTTCGAAAAGTAAATGTAAATTGAACATTTCTACCGCACGTATAAAACAATATTTCCACTACTCATATTTTTAGAAATGACTTTTAGTATTTACAAATAAATTTTAGAAAAATTTTACATCCACATTATATATGAGCATATGAACAGATCAGAATACGATCATTCTAAATAACATTGTTAATCAGACTTATAACGATGATGATCAGACTTATAACGAGGACTAAAAAATTAGGCAGCTAATTATTAAAAAAATTAATTCGTTTAATTTTCAGTCATAATAAATAAAAAAAATTTGATGCCGAAAAAGTGTGCCTTTTAACTCTTAATTCTTTTGAATGAGAAATTTTCCAGTGATACATTGGAAAAGCGAATTAAAAAAATGTTTCTAAGTGACAATTATTTACAGGAAAAAGTCCCTAATTTTTATTTACAACTTCAATAAAGTTAATTTTTAGTAGTTTTCTACATTGATGCTAAATTATTCATTAAATTTAATGTAAATATAATAAAAATACAATTTTTGACTGATTCAATATAAAATATGTATGCAAATGTATTTGAAACTTTTACTAATTGCATTAATTTTCTTTTATGTAATTGAACTCAAAATTTTTACAGTTAATAAATATAACAAGTATATTATTAATATTATAATAATACATTTATATATTCATAGGTTTTCTGCCGACCATTTATAGTACACGTGTCACATGCTGTATATTAAAATTATTGAAGCTTTCACATGAATGGATTTTAGATCTCCACTCATTTTTATAGTTTCGTAACTCGTAGGTGAAACAATGATAGAATATTTATAATAATATTAGTTGTCAAATCTGTTTCCACAAATAATTGATCTCTTACAATGATTCAATCAAAACTGCAAAGACTTATAAATTATTCATTTTACGAAATTCTATAAATCCATGAATACGTGGCGTGAATCAGCAATCAAATACTCTGATGTTCCAGTATAAGAAATTTTTTGGCTAATTTACGTCACAAAGATTACAACGATCGAACCTCCATAAATAAGGTAGAAAAATATTTTCAACCTCAGATTATCCATTGTTACGTTGATTTTATCGCAATTTTACTCCCCATTGGATGTTATCGTTTATTATACAACAAAAACTCGTTAATATTGTAAAATAATTTACATCAACTTCAATGGAATACATTATTATCCGCGCCTCTGTACACAATCTCACTCGGGGGAGCTGAGCAAGAAAGAATTTAAATTATCCTCGCATTTTTCAAAAGAGGGAGCCAGCCAATGCAAAGAAAACAAATTTATCCGTTGCCAGTAATTTCAAACTATAACATTCCCCACAGGCTGTTTAATGCTTACATCATTAAAATCGTCGACCTAAACAGTAAGTAAACGTACACGCACGCACGCGTATTCCTGGGGATGACAGTTTCCCTTGTCTTTTCGAATTTTCCGGCCCTGCGACTTTTTTTTTTTTTTCGAGTTCGCTCAACGAGCGAGCGCTTCGAAGTCTGTTCAGCTTCTTTTGCACAACATGAGGCGATGTTTGCTCAGGTGGATGACACGTTCGAAATTTCCCGTAGTAAACGGGAGGCTCTCTCTTACTCTGGCGGAGCAGAGGCTCGAGGATAAAAGTGTTATCGTATCGTAAAGTCGTCGAGTAGAGCGGGCCGGGCCTCTCATAACAAAACCGTAAAATGTATAAAGAGGACATTGTTATAGATTATACACGACGAGATAAAAAGGGAAGCGAACGCACACTGGTTGGATCGTTGCTGTGTTTTTCTTTCTTTTTTTTTTGGCCGGTCCGACGCGCGAATATTTAGTCGTGAACGTAAAATTAAACAGGCGAGCGAGGTTCTTGTTAAGGTCTGAGTGTATACGCAGTTCGGGAGTTTTTCTTTGCTCTTTTTTGGTGGGAGGAGAAGCGAGAATATATTTTTAATATGGCGAGCGCGCGGAGCCCGTGAACGGAAATTTCATTACTAGTCAATTACGAAATTTGATAGGGGCTATAGCAATTTTGAGAGGCAATGTTAATGAGTTACTTGCCGCTTTTTTAGAAATTGAAATAGGAGTTATTAATTTGGGTTATCAGGAGATTTTTAAGTTGAATTTAATTAAAAGTTTCGGCATTCAAAATTTAACGTGAAATATCATCGATTATTCACAGAGATAACGAAGCTAAATTGAAAGTAATATTTGGTTTTCTCAAATAGATGTTCAATTGCATAATAGGTTTTAATCGAATAACAATTACAGTATTAATAAAAGATAAGATTTCAACTTTAATGTTCATTACACAAAGATCTCGAAAGATTAAACATTTTATATCATTTTAAAAAATAATCAATTATTCTATGACAATCAAATTTATTTTGATTAGTAAGTTCATAAAATCAACATAAAAAATTTAGTCATAGAATTTTTCAGCTCCTTAATAAGGTTTAAAATTTTTAAACTCGTATAACTTTGTAAATATATAAAAGGCCAACGAAAAATTTAAAAAGCACACAGTAGAGGTAATAGCGGTTATTTTCTGATAAGTTTCATGTATAAACATTTTTCAGAAGGACCCTTTAATAAGGCGTAAGTATTTTAAACCTTTATAACTCTTTAGAAATATAAAAGGCCAACGTAATAATTCGTGAAAACAAACAGGAAAGAAAAGCTAATCGCTTCCGATAGGATTCATACCTACAAATTTTTCGGAAGGACCCTTTGATAAGGTTCAAATATTTTAATCCTTCATAAATCTTTTGGAATTGCTTCATTTTCACTTTTTTTTTGTTTGTACAAAAAATTACATTGGTCTTTTTTAGTTTAAAAAAGATATAAAGGTTTAAAATGTTTGAACCTTATTAAAGGGTCCTTCCGAAAAATTTGTAGGTACCAAACTTATCGGAAGCGATTCGCTTTTCCTTCCTGTTTGTTTTCACGAATTATTACGTTGGCCTTTTATGTTTTTAAAGATATATAAAGGTTTAAAATATTTAAGCCTTATTAAAGGGTCCTTCCGAAAAGCTTATATGTACAGAAACTGTCCGAAATTATTTGCTATTATTTCTACTTTAGTCTTATTAAATAGTAGATTGGCCTTTTGTATATTTAAAAAGTTATGCTGAAAAATTAAAATTTCGATCATGATCGATCCAGATCTGATGTTATATTATTCTAAAGAACAAAATCGATGTTAATCGGTTATTAGTTTAATCAGCAAGATTGACAAAGTTAATGAAAATGTCAACGCTCTTAAAAAATCGAACAAAACTTCCTTAAGAAAAAAAATCTGAACAAATGAAAAATCACAGGCCACTAAAACAATAAACAGAGCCATTGAATTTCATTGTAATAATTTTTTTCCGCAACGCGGCCCTAAAAGGGGATAATGCGGGGATTCAATTATGATTTATTGGCCTTGATACGGGCAAGATTTCGAGCAGGCCATAATCCCTCTTGGCCGAGAAGCGAGAAAAAGAATCTCAGAATCAGAATTCGCGCGTCTGTTGAGTTTTTCCGGCTGGTCGACGAAAACACAGAGCTGGACCCTCTCATCGCTCCCCCCTCCCGTGCCCTACCCAGGTTATCCGCAGTGAAATCGCATACGCCTTCGAGGGATAGGAAGCCTCCCATGGGACGAATACCCGCAGTCGCCTCTTCCTACCCATCTTTAGCAGCACGCGAGACGAATATGGTACTCGATATGCGGTTGCTTGACCGAACCGTGAATTATTATTTATTTTTCTCGCCGCGTGCGGATATGCCATTGAATTCCCCGATGGCCCCCGCCGAGTTGGCTTCTTTATGTATTGGGCGGTCCTTTGAATGTTGATACGATCGAGGAGGCAAGGAGGAAAAAAAACAGCGAAAATCGCGGCGATCTTTGCCAATTATCTTTTATGTCTCTCACGAAAAGTTTCTGCTTTTATCTTTCGGGAACTAGCTGCGGAGGACTCGATTCGAGATTCGAAGTGTATCGCGACTTCGTTAGTTTGGATCTGATAAAAATTATAAGGAGATCGATGCGTACGATAAGCAAAGGTAAGCAGCTGAATTTTAATGCAGCTCGCGTTACAAATAGCTAAGTCAGCGTAAACAGCTTTGAGCTTGAAATTTAAGTATTTCAGTCATTTGTTAACAAGCTTCGCTGTAAGCAAATCATCATAATGCTCTTTTCGTCAGATAATATATATATATTCAGGCAAAACTGCAGAGGGACTCGATTGTACTCTGCCGCTGGAAGTTTTTCTGGCAACTTGTTGCTAAAATAGGGATATACCGTGCGCGTATTATTTTCTGTAATCCTCTTAACAGTATTTCCGCCGTCGGTATGGCATTATGCTAATTATCTTCTGCAGCGCTCGCGCGCGCGCCGTGTTATGTTTTTCTACATTTCTCCGTACGAAGTTTAGACTTGCGCGCGCGGCTTTAAAGTAAAAAGCCAGAGGAATGGTAAAAACTGCTGGCGCGCTTAATCCGATTAAAAATAAGGCGTACATTGCGCCCGCGCTCTTAGAATCAATCCGCACAGCCGGAATAATTTTTCGGCGCAATCACGAGGGCTTCTCCCTAACGCAAAGATTTCACTTGATATCAAGATGAAATTATAAAGAGAGCAGCTTGAAGAGGACGAGTACACAGTCGTTAATTCATGAGGCTCGTGAAAAGATAAGACGAGCGCTGATTGATTTCGTAATGATGAAAAGCGCGTCCTGACCGCCGGAGAGTGTATTAAAAAAAGGTCAGGTCGAGAGTGCGGGCGGGGGGCAATTGGGTTCGCCGCCTATACTCTTAACCGGCATCGCCAGAGGGACTTTAATATTCATGCTGCTTTTAATGGGAATCGTTATTAAGTCTTCTTTTATCATGTATATTCCGAAAAAAGAGCTTCGCACGCAGCAGCGCGGGAGGGATAAGTTCGCGCCTCTCTCGCCTCTCTCGTCGGAGAAGAGTAGAGAGAGCTTGCAAGCGAGGGGAGCGCGATACTTTGCTTAAGCTCGTTAAAGCTGTACAACGTGCTGTCAAGTAGTAGGGGGAAGAAGAAGCAGGAGAAGCTCGAGGAGAGCCGAGGAGGAACTTATCGCTGGGTACTTAAGTTTTTAAAGGTGATCGTAAACACGTGTAACGAGAGTAATGCGCGCGCTCTCATGTAAATTCGTTTTGTCCTTCTTTTGCCTCTCCCCCCCCCCCCTCGAACTTTAATTTAGCCTCTCTCCCCTTTGACCTTTGCTCGCCTCTATGTTACGCTCTCTGGCTACACGCTTCTCTAGCCGCAACGCGCGCGGTTTGTTTTAGCTAAGCAGCCGAGACTTTTCAGAGACTAGCGCGCAGACTCTCCCGGCACTTTAGTTCTTTCTCGTCGCGCACGCACGCTTTTGCCGTTTATTGAGAAATTCTTCTGCCTCAAATTACGGGAGAGTTTAATGTCTCTGTTTTAAGTAAGAACAGCGCCACGGGCTTTCAATTTGCTTTAATGGAAACAATTTGCGAACATGCAATATTTGGCCGCGAGCTTTTCCAATTGGCGCTGTAATTTGGAATGTATACGCGCTGGGCTCGCTCGATCAAATTTATTATTGCAAGAAATTAAATTTTCAGAGAGAAGGAGAGAGAGGGAGAAAAATATAAATTATATGTTTGTAAAATGAGTTGGTTTATAAATAAATACCATTCGCAATAATAACAGGTGGAGGCACAAAGGAAAGGCGCACGCTGAAATTTATAAAAATCTAAAAATTTGAATTATTCTTTTACTTTCTCTGCACACTGCAAAAAGCTCTCTGCTTTTACGCTTTGTACGATAAAACACTCAAATAAAATTACGTTTTTTTATTTCTAGACCATTATTTTAAGGAAGATATTTATACTTCTTGAATAAAGCGACTCTCGATAATTGAAATCGAATCAATTTTAGTCGTTCATAAAATTATAATTCAAATTGTAGATCTTGTATTCCAAAAAGTGGTCAGTATTTTTGGAATTGTAAAAATATTGGAAAATCTATTCGATTTCTATTTTGAATTTTATGATTGCTTTATTTATTTATTTATTTACTACGTTAAAGGGGCTGGAAGCCCTTTACAAAAGATATAAATTTGTATGAAATTAGCTAATAAACATGTAAAGAAAACAATGTTGCTACTAAATTAAAAGATAGGTCAACATCTGTATAAACGTGATCCAATCTGCTCATTGGTCTCCTAGCCTTAAAGCACAAGTAACGCAGAAATATATGCTCTACAGATTTAAGTTTATTAATTAAAGTTTGCGTATAAGGTGGTCAAATTTGAGAACAATAGAGCAGATTAGGCAACACCAGAGATCTATAAATATGTAAGATAGCATAAGTATCACTAAAATCACTAGTAGTACGTTTGATAAATCCAAGTAGGCGTAAGGATTTGGAAACGATAAAATCGATATGAAAGGTAAAAGAAACAGCAGAGTCAAATAATACGCCTAGGTCACGAATTACATTAACCCTTTCCAGTATCGAATCATCTATGTAATAATCAGGGAAAACGGGATCACTTCTTTTATAAAAAGAGATCGTTTTACAGTTGTTTATGTTAAGGATAATAAGTTCCTAAAATTTCTTCTTACGCAAGAAGAAAGGAACATCTTTATTAAAATTTTATCAATCGAATTTTCTTTTATTTGTCAACCCTAACTCCCATCGAAAAAAAATTCATAAAAAATCGTCACCTGCTCCGTAATATCAGAAAATTACCATCCAGCCGTGTCGGCGCCCTTACATAAGTCCAGCCAGGGGCATTCCTTAGGCTCAGGTGGCGACTGGAGCTCGACGACTCCGGGCGTCCAAAATCTCCGGTTCCTCGATCGTCTCCATCGTAAGATAGGAGTTTTATGTAAATTTCCAGCTCGGCTTTAATGCTCTGAATAATATTCCAGCTCCCCTCGCAAGGTCATATAATAGACGCGTTCTCGCGCGCTGCTCTGCCGGTAATTGATGATCTTCCTTTTCCCGCTGGCCGGGCGCATGTTGCACCTTATTACACCACGCGCCGTCTTGATTTTTCAGCGGCAAGCGCCGCGGGAGAACAAAAGTGCACTTACCCCGCTGGCGCGCGCTCGCTACTTTCCCTCGCAAAACCGCCCGTATTCTTAATATTCTTCTCCGCCGGCTTCCTTCCTTCTATGTATAAGCTCGAGCTTCCTGCTCCACGGTGTGTATAAAGCATTATATTTTAAAGGGCAGGCTCCTCGATAGCGGCTGATGAGTAACAAGGAAAAGGATTTCCGTGATAGTGGCCCTTCAAGGGACTTTTCTTCAATCCTTCACTGCTCTTCATCTTGATGTGATCATTATAAATTTATATCCTAAAAATGATGCATTATTTACTGATCCTTCTATGATATTGTAGACTTGTATTCTATGATATACAAGTCTCTGTGTATGTGCGTGCATTCGTGAGTGTGTGTGGTTGTACGGGGTTGTATGCTTAGAGGAGTATCATAATTAAATGAAAGTATTACATATACAACTGTGGTCTCATGGCAGTCAATAACATAAAAGTCAGAGTTAATGTTATTACAATAGGTATGCATAATGTATATTATTATTATACTCATTTGCAGTTGAATTTATACCTAGCATCAAAACCTATAAAAAATGAGTAAATTATTAGAAAAATACCACTGATAGTAGAAATAAAAATATAAATTTACATGCTCATTGGAAAAAATCTTTCTTTCTCAGATTAAAAATAGAAAAAGCTAGTAAAAGGCCATTATTGCCGTAAAAGATTAAGGCACGTATAAAAGTCATTATTCTAGATTCTTTATACATATTCTCATAATAATATAATCAATATTTATTAATATAATATATAATATAATATGATCATATTAATATAATCATATTATATTAATGAATGTACTATAGTTTCAGTCTCTCGTTTCACTAGTCCGCAACTGATGTCCTTCGGTCTCTAATTATTTTTTATCGATCAACGCGTCGCGCCGCCAGCGTCACGGCAAACATCCAGAAATGTTTCAGACACTCTTGGAAAATGGCGGCAGCTAGCTTCTCTGCTTGAAAATTTATGGAGTACTGCCTGATGGAGACTCATGTTTTATGAATGACCGCGAGGCATTGAGGGTATTTGTGGGAGAGAGAGAGAGAGAGAGAGAGAATGAGAGAAAGCTCGCCGAGAGGAGGGAGGGAGACGGAGAAAGCGAGAAGGAGTGGCCAGGCGCTGAACGGAAGGAAATGAAGGAGAACGGAGAAAATAGTGGAACTGAGATAAAGCCCAGTTTGATTCGGCGATGCGGTCGCCATAGCCGCACCTTTTGCCGCCGCCGCTGCTGCTGTGCAGTCTTCGCGCTTGTCTGAATTGGAAAATAAATTTGGTTCTTTAGAACTTCTGTATAATAATGAGCGTCCAGTCCTTAATTGGGAGGAGCTACTTTTTGTCTTATGCATTTTTGTGATGATGGTTATTCCGAGATGAACTTTATAAGGTGGGCTCTAATTTCTTTTTTAATAAGTAATTTTGTCAGGATTTTGATTTGATGTTGATTTATTTTGGCATTACTTGAAAATAAATTCAGTGAAATAATTAATTATGAATAATAATTCCAAATGATCTCGGTATTTTTAGAAAAACTGAATGTGACTTAAAATATTTTTTTTGTAAATGAGGATGAAATATTCAATAATTTAATTTGGATAGTTCACTTTTCCGTAATAGTTGAATGAGAAAAGACTTTATTGAGCTTCTGGTAAAAATAGTTAAAATTAATAAACTCAGATTAGCATACTAAGAAGTTGATCGTAAATTTTTTCACGTTCGCATAAGAGATATTACGTCAAATTTAAGCTTCGCAAAGGTGTTTGTGACTTCCAGAATTTTTTAGATCTAAAAATGTAAAAATTTCATTTTTCACTTTCATTCTTTTTTACTTAAGGATACTTTTCCTCAGCGAGAAATTTCGCTGAATTTAAATCTTTTTCGACCAATCCGTTTTACTCATGCAAATATTTAAAAAAAAAAAAGGTAAAAAGATATTTTTTTTTAAATTTCAACTATGAAATAGCTCGTAAACTCTGTTTTGCTGCATTATTAGTTTTAACAGTATTAAAGCAAAAGTTTTATGAATTTGAGAAGACAAGTACAAAATAAATACCTAAAACTTGCACTCCTGTTTGCATCACGAGTTCTTACAATTGGGTATGTAATTGGGAAATACTCGATCAAAGTTCGCGAGATAATGCAGGCCACAGTAATGGTACACGTAGATGTATAACGAGTTTAGTCAGGCACGTGACTTACTAAACTCGGTATGCTTCTACTAGTAGGTACATGGCTACGTTGTTTATGATATCTGATGCACTGATGCACTTTGATAATATTTTCCGAAATCCTGAGTTGCGAATTTGACAAAGTTCAGCTGCACATTCAATTTTGATGTGCAAAGAGAAGAAAAAAAAATAAATAAATAAAAATAAAAAATGATGTACAAGAATAAGGAAGAAAATAGTATTTTCATACATGAGCGTTTGCGGGGTTAAAAAATTCGGAATCTGTCCCATTTTTTCGAAAGCATAACTCACAGCCGGACACTCGATAGCCGGAGCTACAAGCGCGAGAATCGTCTGGTCCGTTATAAAATTCAAATTTCCCAAGCATCGCGCCATTTGCATGAGTTTCTGGGCCGCCTATATGTATACAGGGCAGGCTCTCTCTCACTTGGTGCAAGTGCGAAAAAGAGAGGCGAGAGAGAGAGAGAGAGAGAGCCGTTAAAAAAGGAGCGCGAAACGAGCCGGCGCGGAGCATCGGGGAAAATTCAAATCCAGCTAAAATTCGAAAACTTTTTAAGCCCCCCGCGCGAGCCGGCGCGCGCGCGCGGCACTTATTAAACCCGCAGCCTCGGCGCATTAACATACATCAAGCCCTCGCGCTCTCGCTTGGCCCTCTGTGATTATCGCATCGCATTTAATTGCATTACCTCTCTCGGCGGCACACTGCGGCTCGATAACGAAAGTTCGCTATACATATAGCCGCGCGCGTCCGTGGGCCAATTTCGTCGCTTTAATTCAATTCATACGGCGAAATGGTAATAACTTGGCGCTCTTTCGACGCGCCCGGACGCGCTCGTATAATGTCCGGCTACTTTTGAAATTTCCCAGCTCCCGAGTGTCTATATATGACTATGTGTGTCTATGTGTGTGTGTATAGGCTTTATTAGGTCGCAGGAGAGAGCGAGAGATGCGCTGCTGCTGATGCTCGCGCGCGAGCACTCGTGCAGTCGGCCCTCCTGGGAATCGGGCGCCCGCGCGCGCGCTCCGCTAGATGGATATGTTGTCCGGAGCGATGCTGACGACGGCATTTTAAAGGGAGTTCTTGCAGATTGTTGCTTCCATTTCGAGGCTTGTTCGACTACTATGCTTTCATCTTGTTTATTTAGTTTATTACGCGCTGTAACTAATGCAAATGATATTGGTTAATTTGTTAAATTTATAAAACGAAGAATCAAATTTTCTCAAAATACTTTTTAATATTTGCTTTGATTTCAAAGTACCTAAAATTATTCTCATTGCAAGTAGCTTTTTAGAACCTTTTTCCATCAACTATTTATACAACTGTATCTTATTACAGTGAATTTTTAATAAAGTTTTTATCATATGCATTTTACAAGAAATTCATTTTAATGAGAATAAGCGTTATGTTGAAGGGAGAAAGATTAATTCGGCTACTTGACTGAAAAGTTGCTGACATGAGACTGTATTACGGCAGAAATAAAAGAATATTCGTAAACACACTTAAGTAGCTTAAGCTAGACAAGTGCTTTATGAAATAAATTTATAATAAAATATATGATAAAAATATGTAACTCACAGATTTATTTGAAGATTTAAGAAAAAAAAAATTATTAGAAAAAATGTCATTATGCCAGTCAAAATTTCTCTAACGTCGTAATAACAACTTTTGAATCAACTGAAAAATGTTGCTACAACCCAATTTTTTCCATCAGTACAGCCACGTTCGTACTATATTTATTCAATCGATTAAAAGCCGTTATAACCGAAACTTCAAGATTCAATTTTACTTTATTGGTATTATTAAAAATTCAGAAATAAAAATTCTTAATTTAGCACACATATTGAAAAGTCAGCCTGAGAAAAAAGCAAAGCCCCTTGCAAGCTCGCATCTGCCGGCACCTAAAAATATTCGCGCAACAAATCTGCGTGAAATAAATAACGCGATCAGCACACTCGCCCCTTTCAGATTTCGCCTGCTTGCGCGCGTGACTGTCCCCACGGCTGCAGAGCAGGCCGCTGCCGCGATAAACGGGAGACGTGAGACATTTTTCCAGTCCGCGCGTTAAAAGAGGAGGACGCACACCTGCACGTCGGCCCGTCGATTCGATTTTACGGTTCTCCCTTCTCTCTTGCCGTCACGTCGACACACCCCCGCACTTCCGATACGAGCGCACGCTCGGCCCGAGTGGATTCTCGAAATTGAATATGCATTTCGTATATACGTATGGAGGCCGGATGAGAGCAGTGTCGCATGGCTATATGTATACGCCGGCAGGAGGTGTCTTCGTGATTTCGAAACACACGCGGCCTCGAAGATTGCGGAAGACAGAAAATGGCGAGGCGGAAAAACAATATGCGCCCCGACCTTGAGAGGCAGACGGGAGACGTAGCTTTGGGATGGCGTGATTGGAGAGCGGTGTCGGCGTTTTGACGAGCGCTTCATTCTACTAATTGGAATTATTTAACGGCTTTGTGGACGTATGTTTGGAGCTGGGAGGGAGAGAGCTTGATAATGGATTTCGCGTCGCTTTTGGCTTTAGTTTGTTTATTTTGCTTTTAAAGATCTATCTTTGACAGTTTTCAGTTTTTACTAAATAAGAATAAAAATTGATTGTCTCGTCAGAAAGCAGTAGATCTAATAATCTTTCAGCAATCAAACTTGGATGGATTTATATAAGAATGAAAAGCTGTTTTTAAGGCAAGCATCGCCACGTGAAAGTTTCGTCCTATGCTTTTTTGTAAAAAGAAAGTCGAAAAAGGGTCGAAGAAGTCGAGAGGAGCAAAAAATTCGATCCTCGAAGCGGTGTAGTTTACCGTGGCGCTAAAATATCGAGTGAACTCTTTCTGGGGAGAGAGAGAGAGAGAGGCAGTACCGACAGCAGCGGCAGCGCGTGCGCGCAGATAATATCGAAATAATTTTTCATTTTCCCCGCTGGCTGGCCTGACGTATATCCGCTGCAGCTGTGGTCTCGGCGAAAGTCCCGGCGTCACGTATTCGCCGCCCCTGCCGAATTCACGAAAAGACTCAGCGAGCTCACGAGCGCTTGTTTATGTACCAACTGTTTCGCGACGAAGCTCTCTCTCTCTCTTTCTCTTTCTCTCTGTGCCAGCGCTGCTGCGATAAATCAAACTTTTTCTCTAATAAACTCGTAGCTCTCTCTCTCTCTCTCTTTCCCTTCCACTCCGACCTATACACTCTCGCAGACGAGATCCCGTAAATGGAATGTCAGACCGTCCCCCCGTATGTGGCCGGCAATATGGTGACGTCGAGCGCGAGAACGACACCTGAGAAACGAGCGCGCGCGCGCGCAGTAGTGTAGGGCCGGCTATACTCAGACCCCCCTGGATCCAAGTTAAAGACGCCCCAGGTAATCCTCGGCTTACTGTCGAGAAAACTCAGATTCGAGCTATCCCCCTTTTCTTTCTCGCCCTCTCTTTCTCTCCCTTCCCCTCTCACTTTATATATATATATAAACACACACATACTCACACACATACCTCGAGTCTCAAAGGCCACAGACATCGAGATTCCACCTTTCTTGCCCCATCTGACCGGCTTCCTCGGGATTCTTTCGATCCCCTTTCATTTCAAAACACTATGCGAGCGCTTATTTCGCTCTCGTTTCGCGCTGGCTCCATTGTCAGAGCCGCGCGGGCCTCTGATCTTTCTCTCTATTTTTCTCTCCTTTCTTTCTCTCGCCGCTTGTACTGCGATTCTGACTTCTTACGCTTATAATGTAAAGCCCGCCGTGGCGGCGCTTATGAGAAATCCCGACGATGCAGCGCTGAACCGGGGCGTTACGCTTTAGTTTTAGCAGCTGAGCGAGCCGCTGCAGCAGCGAGCAACTCGCCGAGACCTGGCCACTATTAAATGCCCAATATCAACTTTACGAGCTAGCCACCCCCTCGCTATAAACGAGCGCAAGATATATGCCATTCCTTGGAGGCGCTCGAGCGGCTTGCGGATAGCTGTCAACTGTTTAGGATTCGTCTTGCACACGACAAGGCTCCTTCTATCACTGTCTTTCTTTTTTTTTTTTCATAGAGAAATCTCAGCCTTGGTTTGCAGAATTTGGGTTTAATTGAATGATTTGATGTTTGGCGAAAGGCGATATTAAATTTAAAAAGGGAATATGAGTGTTTTTAGTTTTTACTGTTTTGAAATTCAACTATGTGCGCTTGTATTTTACAAATGTTATACTGCGTAAAATCGAATAATTATTCTAATTAAACTTTACTCGAAGTACTATAGTTATTTAATAATATTATATTTTAAATAGATTATATTGGCATCAATACTCACCGTATGTCCATGGACACTAATAACACATTGACAGACTATTTATAAGCGAGCATAACTTGCTGATTTATTCATGAATATATTATCATTATCATAGATATTAATTCCAATATACCAAGCGTGTATTTTATGAACAAGTATTTAATTATAAATTTCTAAAACGCAGTCGCACGTATATCTACGCAATTGATTAGAAGAAAAAATAAGCAGTTTACATTAAAACGCAAAGAAAAAAAATAACAGAAAAATGCTACATTTATGCCATCTTTTCAATTTCAAAATAATACATTTAATTTTACTGAAACAATAACGTATTCTCGTATTCGTATTAATAAAGAACGATGCCCACGACCATATAGGAAACCGGCTCCCAAAAAAAGACGTATAAAACCTATACCATCGAATTTAAAAAAAAATGTTGACCCTTTTAAGTGAAGGGAAAATAGAGAAATGACTACATAAAGTTTTCACCCCCTTTATCACTAAAAATCATAAACATTTGCAATTTCATACACTTTGCACAATTTTTTTGGCGCGTTCAAGGGTTCAGATGAAAGGTCGTTCAAGTGGCTTCAAAATGCAACCCCTTCGAATTCAGGGCTGCAACCCTATGAGGGGGAAATACCGCATAATTCGATTAACACCCTTCATCCCCCTGCCGTTTTTTAATTTTTTGACCATGTTTGCACAATTTTTTTTTGCAAAAAAGTTATGTAGATCGATG
>JAPYZA010003865.1:0-14358 GCA_030522685.1 Eupelmus azureus | reverse complement strand
GGATCCCGAACTTTTCTTCTTTTTTTTTTATCGAGCGTCACGGAATCCCAGAGCGAAGTGACTTATCGTGTAAAAATAGAAAGAAATACTGTTATCATCGTCGGCGCGTGTTAGGGACTGACGAGGATTTACGAGGCTTTTTCCAAACAATCGAGCCGCTTTCTTTGGAAAGTTCAAAGTTGAGGTGTAATTATTTGCATGCGGGCCGCGCTGACAGTTTCGGCGCTCGGCTGCTTTTCACGCGAAGCCGCGCCATTATGAGATTAGAGGATTGGTCTTTGGGGAAATTTTTTTAATAGATACGGATCTAATTAAACAATGGCGGTGAGTGGCTTTGCAGCGAGAGGGTTTTGCTATGGGTTTGGTGAGGTTGAAACGTGGGAACTGGCTTGGTTTGGCATAATTTATTAGGGTTTGGAACGACGCTTGATAAATTTAGAAGTTGAAGTTATTTTAAAATTATTTTTATTTGGGTGGGTGATGCGTGATGGCTTGTGGAACTTTAAATATAGATAAAATTGAATTATAAAATATCGTTTAAAGGCTTTATTTTACATACAAGTGTGCATTTATCTAAAATGCAAATTTAAAGTGATCTTTTGGATAGCTTCATCTTTTTCATTCACTAAAAGGTTTGAAATCATCAAGTGATGGACTAAAATAAATGCCACCATTGTTATTTGTTATCTTAAAAAATTATCAAGAAGATATTTTTCATAAAACTATTTTAAAAATCAAACTCTACCCAAACTTCTTTCATCAAATAAATTTAACAAAACATCCAAAGTAACAAACTTGAAAAACTTCGGCCAACCTAAAATACAAGCCAAAAGATTTCTCCCCAGACCCTGAACAAACTATCCAGCTAATTAATATAATTAAATCAAACACTCTTCCATCACGGCTATTTTTATCGATATCCTTCTTCGGTCCTTCGGCAAAAAAACAAGAAAGAAGAGAAAACGAAAACACACTTCGAACATTAAAGGCGCCGACGTACTCCCGCATTTTGATTAATGCTCGACTAGCGGCTCGCTGACTGGACGGAAGGAGAGAAAAAAAGGAGGGTGCGGGAGATATCGGAAAGCAAAACTTGTCGCCGCGCGCGAAGGATAGGACAGCGGCTCCGGATATTTTTCGGGCTTTAGTTAAGCTGAACACGCGGCTATGCTAATTCTGCGGTTGACGCTCGTAAAGAAAATGTCTTTCGGATATCGTTTTCCTTTTCCGCGATGCGCGGGATGTTTCTGAGCGCTTGGAGAGGCCAACTGGCAGATTCCTTTTAGAATCTATCTTTCGGCGTTTGTTTCGTTTTTTGTTTGTCGATTCTTTTATTGAGCGGTTTCTTGATAGCTGGCTTGCATAGTTATACGATAAAATGCGCGCATTCAAGGCGATCGCGTTTCCCGTGCCGCATTCCTCTGTCTTAACGTTTTGTTTTGTGTGTATAAGCTTTCAACGTTTTCAAAAATTTGATTATTTTTGTTAGAGTTGGTGATTAAATATTTTTTATAAAATGTTTGAATAAAGTATTATACTTGATTTTGCTTTGTTTTATAAATCGATAAAATAGTGATTCTTCAATAAATTTACAAGCGATGAATTGATGACCTACCGTTCCCCACACTTTATAAAAGGTGTATTTGGATACAGAAATTTTAAAAACTGAATATTGATTTACCTTTATCAAAATTGCATAAGTTTTATTGTGCAGTAGTTATACTTTTTTTAAGTTAATACAATTTGACGAAAGTAAAAGAACTGTCAGGATTCTCTACTGGTATTTTTACCAAAGCCAAAAAGAAGTTTTAGTAAAATTTTCAGATTTAAAACTAAAAATAGGAAGGCGCAGCTCCGTGTAACTAATAAAATAATGTTTGCTGATTTGTATAAATCATTTATTTGTTATATATACTAACTTGTACATTTAAGAAATCTTTATAAACTTTACCAAGTAGTAAACAAATTTTGAGATAGAAACCTTTTTTCAAATTACTTTTTCACACCGTGTTTCAACATAATTTAATTTTAAAGCACCGCCACAACTTTTAAAATTATAATTCTAAAAACGAATAAATCCGTATTGATATAGGACGAACAGGGAAATAACGCGGTGCTTTAAACTTCCAAACCATCACCATACACCACCCCCACCCCAATTTTCCCCGTCTCCCTCATCCCAACTTCAATTCCTCTCCAACTCACAAATATCCACAAGACCACCACTATACCTACACACACACACCCATATCTTCAATCCGCGCGTCTGCTCTCTCCGGCGCGAAGTAGGCGTAAGTAGGCAAACCGGGTGTCTCCGGGCCGCTCCGAATATAAGCTCGCTTACGGGATCGCACTCCTCTCCCCGCGGAGGGGGGGACACATGCGCGCAGCTATACGGGCACACGCGATATCGGCCACTTACCGAGCCATACGCTTGCGCGCGATACCACCGATATCGTTAATATACTTGTCGGGCGCGCCAGGAGAGAGAGCCCGATTATGCAAAAGCGCTGACCTTACACACTCGCCGTTTGTATGCATACGAGAGCTTGAGCATCGTGGGCTCGTTCTATTCCGCGTTTTATACCGGGCAGAGGAAGAAAAATCGAGGGATAGAGCTTGCTGTTTTTAAGGAAAAGTTATGCGTGCGCCGGGGGTCTTGGGGTGTATATGCTTGAGAGTGGAATTATTGTAAGTTAGGATCAGAAGGCTGATGCTGCTGGGTGTGCGTTTGGATTAATGCGATTAATAAAGATTTCGGTTGGATTAATTTTAGAGCAAGGCGAGCGTTTTGTATTTAAATGATGATTGCAGCTCTGCTTCTATACAGCTTTTGTATACGCATTGTAATAAAATTAGCCGGCGAGCGAAAATCGGTTTCGTACACACACAGCACGCTTATACTTTTCAAAAATCAAGATTAAGCAATACCCCGTTTCCAATGTCACTCGCGGTGAGCCAACCAGAAGTCCTAAATTCTCCTCCCGTGGAAACTATCCGTCGCCCATAAAAATTACCCAACGCTCTCCACCGAGAAGAAAAAGGAGAGAAAAACGCGCCGAGGGAAAATCGAGAAAAAGCCAAGAATCCAGTAAACACGAGGAACGCTCGCGCTCTCCGGCAGGCAAACCCCATTAATTCTCGCTTGACCTCGGCCAATAAATCAAAAGACACGCCGTGCGCGCGCCGCAGACATCGAGCTCTCTCTCTCCTGGTCTATGCCCAGACGACGGCTGCTGCCCTGCAGCAATTTCGTAAGTCGCGCGTATATTATCCGATCGCGCCCATACGCGCACCGATATATATACACTCGTGCGTGTATACGTGTGTATACGCACACAGAGAAGTGTATAGATATATACCGATTTTCCATGCGCGCACGCGCTAGATCGAAGTAGAGAGATAGACGGGGCCGGCTCGGCAGCCCTGCCGACTTCCGGCTTTAGCCTCGAACACGACTTTCCAATAAAGTCGAGCCCCGAGACGTCCTCCCGGCATCTGCCGCCACTGGGCTCCGCGCGCGAGCTCTACCGGTTGACCTGAAACGCGCGTGAGCTCAGGTATCTATCTATATATATATGTGTGAATATGCATGTGTTGTATGCGTGAGGTATACATATATATACCTACGGTGGCTTATCTGCGCGCAATATCTGGAATATCTATCTGGCGTCTGCGGATGCGTCATAGCGGACGAGACGGGGGAGAGGAGAAAAAGAAGAGTCGGCGGAGGAGGAAGAGGACCTGGTGATAAGATCGAGGAGCTAATGGGTATGGAGGAAGGAAGCGGAGCGGTGAAAGCTGCCGAGATTTTTATGACACCTCGCGCGAGCGCGCCGCGGGCTTATGTGTTTCTTAATCGCCGTCGCCGGCTGATCGTAGACGGATATTGGTGAGCTTTGTTGGGAGATCTTTTTTTTTTTGGGTATTGAGGGATAGGGCCGAGGATGATTTACGCGTTTTGAGTTGTGGTGAGTGGGGATTTTTGAGGGTTTGGGAGTTTGGTTGAGTTTATTTTTGTTGGGGAGATGAAAATTTGACGTGTTTAAGAAGTTGGTTTATACGATAATGTTATTTTTATAGTTACTTATATGGGTATAGAATTTTGCAAATTGGTTTAATTGAAAATCTGGTCGTGAATCAGTGATTCGCTCAGCTTATCCAAACTACAAAACGAACAGAAGCACCTTTATAAAAAATCGAATTATTAATAGAAAATAGCAGTAAACTAAGTGATGCAAAACGGGAAAATGAAAAGATTCATTAATTTCAATTATCGAAATGATTAAGTGATCAATATCCCGATACGTAATTATGAAACCAGTATAAAATGTAATGGATAACTTAATAATACATTACAACAATCCTAACATAGTAATAAAATCTAAATAAGAAGTTTAATTGAAGAGATAGGTCAGCAATAATTATACAAAATTGTAATTCAAATATAAATAATTAAACTAAATTCTAGATAAAAATAAAGTAGATCGCAAAAACGTTAACCTTCTGATGTTAAAAGTGCTGAACGCTACAATGTTAGGTATCTAGTGAATTCTTAACCTTGCAATAAAATTAATTTCTTTGAGTAACGTCTATGGAAACCGTTAAATTAAATAAAATAAGAAAACTCCGCGAACATGTATAGATGCGAGAGGAAAATCCGTTTGCTCCTTTTACACCGAAGTAACTAACCCGTTTTTCCTTGCTGTCTGACATATCGGCTTCTTCTTTTTGTTATCTGGAGTTCTGTTTGATGTTATTAGCGGGTATGTAGAAATAAGTAGCAGAGCTAATTTAAAAGTTCGGCAGATCTTTTACCGGCGATACTTTGGGTGTAATATATTCGATTTAATTTACTTCCTTGTCAATAAATATCTACGTTGAGAAAAATAATGTAATTACGTTTTAAATAATTAATTTTCATGATCTAGCGAACTATTATGTTATACATAAGAAAATATTATTGCACGATAAAAGTTTATTTTTTATTAAATTTAAATTCTTATTCTAAATAATTTAAAAGAAAATTATTTTATCGCAAATTAAAAGATAAAGTACTTAGTATTGTTTCAAAAACCAAAGTATGATAATAGAAATAAAATTTTATTATTAAAAATAAATAAATGTGGTATGATTTTAAAATTATCGAAAAATAAAAGCAGTTGATACAATTCATTTATATATAGAAATTCATACAATAGAAAAACAAATTTTAATTAATCTTCATCTTTATATTGCCCATAATACCTTTCATTGAATCAACCATTCTGGATTGACGAGGCCCTTCTACTACCCAATTTACTCCAACTCCATCAAACCAACCTAATCCTCTAACCAACTCTCCCCACCACCACGAACCAAAAACCGTTTATCGCCAAACACACTCCACCAAAATCCACTTACTCAACAAACAGTCCATCAAAAACAAAACGGCAATAACAATAAATCCGCTTCCCCCCCCCCCAAAAAAAACCTCCCGCGCGTGCCCACAATGCATCAGCGCGTCGCCATTTTCCCGGCTGACCTCCATTTCTGATATTCCGACTGCCCCCCCTCGTCGTCACCCTATTACGTTATACGCCGGAGCCCGTAACCTGTCATTATATTTCTCTCTCCCTTGTGCGCTCGTGGAGATCTAAGCGACGCGGGGCTGCCCCACATCTGTGCGTGTATATGTATGTGTGTATATAAGCGGGTGTGTACGTCCGTCCCCTTCGATCGCCGCTACTCTCTCTGTCGGAGGTCTTTTCTTTATTACAGATTATAAATGCTAATCTCTAGCGGCTGATCTTATCGCGGACGGCCCGACACTTATGATAATTTATTCACCTAATTGGCCGTCCGTGAGCGACACTTTTCGGATGGCCCAGAAAGGAGGCTACCGTCGCGTTTTTTCTGCTTTTTTATTTTCTGAAGTGAGGGGTTACGCAACGTCTATTGTTTTTAGAAAATGACTTTAATTTTGGACGGTAGGAGAGGCAAAAACGTTTTCTTCTCTTAGAGAATTAAAGTCTTATAGTTTAATTTTAAAATCGTTTATACTTTTATTCAGATTTTATGGTCAATCTTATAACATCCTTTACACATTTAAATATCCATTTTTACGATCTATTTTAATTCAGCGAAATAAAATTTTTGAAAATTTCAGACCTTTTTTTTATAAACTTATTTTTATGTCCCCTTTTGCCAGAAGAAGAGCGAGGCGCGAGGCAGATGCGAATTTCGAGTTCGGCCGTCGGTGCGCGCGTCCGCAAAGGAGCGAGTGTGGCGCGGGGTGGCAGGCGTCGGAAGAAAAAAGAGCGCACGAGAGAAAGAGCGAGAAAGAAGAGGAACATCGGTCGGGTGAATCGGCGATAGGCGTAATTATAATATAAAACTCGCCGTGCCCTGTCGTCGTCTTCTGCATCTCTTCCAAATTCCACCTTCGTTCCCTTACCCGCTCGAAACAACTTGACTCGAAGCCGCGTGCATCCAGTGGTTCTCAACCTTTGGGATTTTTGATTGGACTTTTTATGTTGTTGAGTTTTTGTGTGATTGGGTGAAGTTGTAAAAATCTTTTTGGAAAATGTTGTTAGGGTTGAAGTTGGCTAAGTGAATTGAAATAAATTTTACCAACGATCGGTAATCACGAAATATCGATACTATTTTCAGTTGTCAAAAATGATTTTATTTTAATGATAATAAAATAAATATTTTAATTTTGCTAGTAACACTTAATACACTTAATCTTATCTTATCAGTTGCGAAAATATTAAGTTTATTTAAAAAAATTATAAGTCGATATTTTCTCATTTTGTTACAATAAACCGATTGAGAACCACGAAGGTTGTTCCTGCCGGTCTCATCTTTATTCTTTGACTACGCAGCGCTTGATCACCGGCAACATTTCGATTTTTTCTTCGACTCGGGGCATATTTATGCGAACACTGCATTAGCGCCAGCCTCGAAATGCAGCTGTAAGCGCCACTTTATGTTTTTCGTAAAGTGCGTCAACCTCGTTTTCAATTCGACCGAACGAGTCCGCGCTTTCAATAGTAATAAAATATTTAAAGCCTTATAGATTTAAACGCACTCAGCTATTAAAAAAATGCATAAACAGTAATATTAGCAAAATCATACGGCCTTTCAGATTAGAAAACGAGCTTTCAGAGCACAAAAAGAACGCCTCTCTCGCACACACTTCCCACAGTACAGAACCTCAACCTCAAACCCCGCAAAACTAAAAAATCCCTACGCAGCAAAAACACTCTCACGGCGAGCAAACAACTCTTACCACCCATCCTCCCCCCTCAACCTTGTAAATCCACCTAACCCTCTCCTACATCTCAATCATGCCTTCCGCGGCACTCGCTACAGCTCGTTTTCCCTGGGACGACCGCGCGCTACCTGGATGTGCTCTCGCATTTTCATAAAGCCATCGGCGCTGGTCTAACCGGTCACCGGATCATTCGCGCCTCGCGTTCCCATAAATCTGCTCTCTCTCTGTGCTGCTGCTACGCGGCCGGAATCTAACGGGGCCCCGAGATTTGCGCTCGCGCCGCGCGAACTTTATGCTCCTTTTCTAATTAAAGCCAGCGGTTAACGAGCGCGCGCGCGCGCGTGCGCGATTATAATTCCGCGGGAGGGCCCCGCGCTTAGCTCCCGCGCATTTTCGTCCCTGCGAGCGCCGATATAATCAATTTCGCCCCCGTCGCTGTACACGGCGCGTTGTAATTGCATTGTTTTTTTTTCCCCTTTCCAGCGCTATATACTCGCTCCCGGGGCTGGCTCTCTCTCTCTCTCGTCTTTTGTGCATATAGCCGCGGGAGCTTGTCGGGCGTTTTGCGATGCTCTTGTTTGTTGCGGAGATGCTTGATTAGAGCGAGCCGAGAGCTGCTTGGCCTATCTCTCAATACCGGGGCCTGGAAGAGGCCGAGTGGTCGTGCGTGTATTTAATGGGAGTACAAATAATCTATGTGCGCGCCGGGCCGATCGGGAAACTTAGTTTGAGCCTGGCATTCCAGCGGCTCGGGAATAAATTGTAATGAGGATGCGGCCGGGTTAAAAAATCGGGGATCAAGGGAAACCAGAAACTGTTAATGGGGCTTGGGCTGGATGTATTGTCGGCGTTAATTACGAGATGGGATGGTTATTTATGGGAATGGACTGAGATGGAACGAATAATTTATGCGATTCAATGCTTTTTTTTATGTTTTTTTTTATGTTTATTAGCGATTAAAGAGCACCGGAAGTGCAGTTGAGTGTACATTATTTATTGCAATGTGAGACCCCCTATTGTTGCCGACGATCGCAGGTATGTAGATTTCTCGTTGAATATTTTGTTCGATGGAAATATCTTCATGGTAAGTTGTACTTTCTTATCAAAAGTATATGTAGCAGAAAGATATTTTGATGTAGTAAAAATAGAAGAGGGGGTTCCATTGCCTGAATTCTTTCAAATTATTATGTTATAAAGCTTATAGATAATAGCGTGATAAATTTTTACCATTGGAGCAAATATTTTTCTCTCATACTAAATTTAAACATGTCGTCTTTGGTATCGGAATACCAATTTTTATCACAAACAAGATTTATCACAAAATTTAACGAAACTTCCAATTACAAAATTAAATAATTTTTCATTTAACTAGTTTTATCACAAAATTAAAAAAACTTCCAATTACAAAGTTAAAGATGACAAATTAATCCATGGACTTATATAGTTCTTCATCAGACTAAAATCTATATTCTTGCTCTACGGTGTAAGTTCACGAGCGTAGGCATGTCTTTGTTGCTGCAGGTCCTTATCTCAAAAAATGCATCTCCTGCCATTCTCCCTGCGATTCTCATTGTGATTCGTCCTGCTTCTGGCAATTCTGCGATTTTTACGCTGGATGACGTAACGGATTTTTTTCCTGAATACCTTCTTTGATCGGCAAACGGCAAGCCAATCTTTGGATACGCAGGCAGCTTTCAGCAACGACTTAGCGTCCAAGTAAGATAAAATTTTCTGTGAAATTTCCAGGGGAAGCTTCTGTATAAAGTCGATCGGGCGGAATCTAATCAAATCCATTAGATTCTTAAATGCCTCCATCACTTAAATTCTCTTTGCTGTATCGTGATAGTCCTTTCGGAATCGGAGTCGGAGATGATGAGAGATGCAAGCCGAGGAGAGTTTATATTTATATCTGTATGGTTACCGATACCTAGGTGGCGCTTACGTCAAATGGATTAAGGATTAGGATTATTTCGAGGAATCGTACGATTCAGTATTGCCGTTGGAGTTCGTGCCCGTAACGATTTATAGAAATGTACAAATTTGCATTTGTTTAACTTTTTGTTGATGTTCTTAATTTAAGAACTAACTATTAAAGTTAAACAAAAACATTTTTAGTTGAAAATTTCTATAAAATTACTATAGATATTTATGTATTTAGAAAAAGTAAAACCACTCCTAATTGATTGATATTTAGATTCATCGAATTTAACATAAGGATTATAAATAAAAATATTTTAAATAAAAATTATTAATAATGCTTGATAAATAAACTTTTTTACGAAACTTTTAAATTTCAATTTTACATTGTTTCATAAAGATTACATGAAAATTATCACTTTTTTATACAAATTATATTCACATTAATGGTATTTTGTTATTTAAACAATTTCAAAAACATGTATAATAAAAATGTGTTAACATGTGAAGGTTTGAAAACTATAATAGTGCGACGGTAGCACCATCTTTTTGGAAACTTAACCTTAATCCTATAGTTCTAATAGTCAAACTAAAAATATCATTAGAGAATGAACAAGTCCCACAGAAATTAATGTAACATTGATTTATTATTTACTTACCTAATAATTTGATTGAAAAGTGATTTTTGTAAATTGATAAAATATTAAAAATTATTACTCAAAAAATAAAAATATTCAAAACATTGATAGTTTTCGTAGTAAAATAACTACAAAATGCCATAAAAATTGACACAGACATACATTTTCATATATTACATGATATTTCATGGTTATTATATTTAATGGTTCGAAAAATAAGTACAAGTCAAAAGTAATTTGTTTTATTCAAATTGAAAAGCATTTATCTGTTTTCTAAATATGAACAATCAAAAAAATTACTTATAAATATTTATCCTCTAATATGTATATGAATAAAATGCCTCGATCTATATATATGAATATAATGCAGCTGATGAACAAAAAACTTGACTGATAGTGAGATATAACAAAAAACTGTATGTTTATTAAAATTTCAGCTCTATTAAGTAATATAAACATACTTTTCAATTATCCGAAAAGAACAAAAAGATTACATGAAAATTATCACTTTAGGGGGTGTGTTTTTTAGGCGATTTCTTTTTTTAATATTATTTTTTCTCAAAAACCAGTCAGTATGAATTACTTAAAATTTAACTAATTATAGTACGTATACTAAGAAAAATTCTAGTTGTTATTACTAGAACGTTATTCGCACTTATTGATATGAATTACCATTATTAATACAAATTTAAATTTACAACTTATAATGTATATTTGAAAAACGATTATATTTACATTAAAATTAATTTGTAGTACTGATAATAACGAGTTATATTTTAGGATTCCAGAATATAGATCAAGTCTCGCAATGTTTTAGTGATTACAACAATAATTTTGTCTTCGTGTAAAATAAGCTTTAATAACAACTAAGGTTATATTTAGGTACTTTCTCTTAAAGTACGAAATACTGATTTATTAATTCTTTAAACTTAAAATTATTAAAGGGGTACTGATAAAAAGTTATCTGTTAACACTAATTTGTATTTGTTTAAATTATTAACAATAGTGTTGAAGAATTTCCCTAAAAATACCTACAAACCAAAAGCAAAAAATCATCAGATTCAAAACTACACCCAACAAATTATTTCCTTCTCCAAACGCACTCGGCATAACCAAGCCAGCGCAGCTCGAGCTCCACCCAACACTAACCAAAGCCACAGCACACACAGGAAATCGAGCTGGCCCGCTCGGAAAATCTGTGTAGCGCGGCGCACAATGACCCATTTAGAAAATTATAACCGGGCCACTCTGACTAATGAGTCGTACTCACCACCGCGGCGCACTGATACCGATAAATCAACCGATTTCTGCGAGCGCGCGATCGCGTGTGCCTCCTATACATACGAAAAAAAAGAGCAAAACACACCGCCTAAGCGCACGCTCACGCACACCCATATAGCCCCGAGATTTTCGTATCCAGCGCTCACGCACACACTCCTATATTCCGCGCGCGTTCTCGTTTTATATACTAAAACCGGTCAAGGACCAGCGGCAGCTTATGCGCGCCATAACGCGCCTATATAAGCTCATAAATCCCGAATAACGGCGCGGGGTTATATTCGCGCTCGAAAGGTTCATTAATACGAGTTTCCTCTCTCGCCCCTTTTTTCCCCGAGCTTTTCCTTTTTGCCGATTCGCCGGCCGATCTCTCTCCTTCTCTCTCTCTCTTACACGCGCGCTCAAGCAGCGTAACGCACGAGCAGCGCGATTATGCGAGCTCGTTCGAGCGTAACGACCACGCGGTCAAGCGCAAGCTGGAGAGGAGAGAGAGAGAGAGAGAGAGTTGAGTTTACGCGATTATCGCAAATCTGTCGCTGATCGCGTTTAGTTGGGTGTGCTTGGTTTGATTTTTCTTTTTTCCGGACGGCGATTCCCCCTTTTTAGTTTATACTCTGTGTTCTAAGCGAGCCGCGTGCTTTTTCTTTTGGCGCGCCGGTCGTGTATGGCTGAATTATGCCGATGTTAATGAGATTAAGTGGGTATACAAAGAAAGTTTGAAGTGCTCCGGGCGGTTTACGGTGTGGTTTTAGCGGGGAATGAATGGTTTTTGACGTTTTTTTTAACGGTTATTGGGATTTTGGTTGCAACACTTGTGTTAGGTTTTGGTGTTGCGTGGAAATAGCGTAATTAGAAATTCAATTCGGGATTTCGTTTTGAATTTATTTGGGAGTTGTTTTTAAATGGGAATTTGATGTAAAAGTCGCTTAGAACATTTAATTTGCCTGCAATTTGCTTTTTTAATATTGATATTTAACACGATCAATTAACCGTTAGTTCGTGTATATTTTCTTTGACTGAATTATTTATGAGCATTAAATTTTTTTAATTATAATTGTACGAGGTTATGATATGAGGATTAGGGAAATAGTAATAATGAATAAAAATTGTTTTAAGTAAAAAGCTACAATATTTATTGTAAAAGTATAAAAGTCATAATAGGTAACGCAACCTACTGCACATGTTTGTACAATGAAATTAAAGATCATAAATCGCACATCTTTACATATTTCTGTTCGCCGACTTAAAAAGAAAGTATCACAAATAAAAAAGTATCAGCAAAAATGAAAAAAAGTATCTTAAATAAAACTATCGACTAATAATACTAGTATTTACAAACATGCAATATCTAATAAAACATTAAAACCGCATAAACGTACACTCGTCGTCACTAACAACATAAAAAACTCAAACATTCCCAATTCGTCATAATCGTAAATCCAACTCGTTGCATCAATTACACTAAATTTGTCGGAATCATTCACTCGGCGATCTGCATTCTTACATCATATACCAAAGCCAGCACTTCTACCGAGTTTGCTCGCCTCTATCTAATCTTATAACCTATATATACGCATATCGCATAATCAGCTCCACTTGAGTCTTTAAATCCACTCGTACAATACGCGTACATACTCCAAGCACTGGTATATTAGACTACTTGATGGACTTGAAAATGAGTCCGCGAATGAGACAGCGGATGATGAAGAGCATGACGACGGTTATCGTGAACACGTCGAAGGTCGAGTTCAGATTGCTGACCGGCGGGAACATGCTGATCAGGCGCTGAACGCGCAAGTACTTCAGCACTTTGAATTTCAGTTTGTTGCTGGATTTGCAGGTGGACAGCCATTTTCGAGAGACCGTGGCTGCATTCAGCAGACCTTCTGTGTCTAATTTCGACAGAATAATTTGGGCTACTTCCGGCGGCAGTTCACTAATAAAGTCCACCTTTGGTCCATTTTTCTCGGCCAAGCTCCGCAGTTTGTTCACCACAAAATCCATACTGGTCCACAGCAGCTTAGTTGAGCTGATCACAGGCCGCATTGGATGTACACTCTAACGTTCGCACCTCCGTGCGGAGCGTCTAACAACTGAGCCGTACGGTCGACTCTAGGCTGCTTATATGTCAGCCGAGATAATAATAGCTTGTCCCCCTGGCTGCTTGCGGCGGCTGTTTTGATGCGCGCCGGCCAGTCAGAGACGAGTTCATTGACACGCTGCCGACCAATAGGAGCGCGCCGGGGCTATATACGATTAGATCACGGCACTGGCTAATTCGAGGTGATTTCGGTAAACATGAGCCGGCCACCACCACGTGCGCATAGTCACGTTTCCCATGCGGCGTTTGAGAAAATTCGAAAGCGTGTATTGTGAGCCTATTCGCGGGAATGCGCGCGCGCTAATACGTGCTGGAGGCCACGCTCGAGGAAAATCGTTGACGATTTTGAGATGATATGTAAATGGCTTGGGGATTTCGGTGTTTCGAAGGTCACATTCGTACGAAAAGTTTATGGATCCTCTGATTCATTTGCTGTAAATACGGATTTGGTAATTGCGGGCTGCTGTTGTTGTTGGAATGCTTTGGTAAACAGGAGCAGTTATTTTGTCATTCAATAACTCGGTTAAGTATAATAATGAGAAAGATAAGAGTTCATTAATAGTCGATCATGCTTTATCGCATTATAATAAATATTGATTTTAATATATAAATTTAATTAATAATGATTGCCATTAATTATCTAAAAAATGCATTCTTATAATTGTCATTTGCTTTTAGTTATATTGTCATTTGTAAGAAACCACAAAAACATTTTGTGTTTCGTATTATTTCTTCCCGTGTCTAACACATTAAAATAATAATTTTTCTCAATATTTCTTGGTAAAAAGAAAATAATGCTGTTAGTGATAATACATTATTAACGCATTAAACCTTTATTGCTTTTCTAACGAAAGTTTCGTTTATCATCAAACACGCTATGATGTAAGCAACCTTGACCTTGTTTCTGTACAGCTGATAGTCGATTTCGATGAAAGCATTACATAACGAGTATTTAGGATGTAACTCATAAAAATTGGGATGAACGAAATTTAATCAAAATAATTTGAAATTAAAATAACAATATTTCATACACAATCATCTTACACACAAAATTTATACATTTAGTAAACGGCACTGATGATGTTAAACACATACAAAGTCTACACATAAACTTTACACGTACATATTTTTGCACAGATAAACTGTACACATTGTTTACTAAATTT
>JAPYZA010003864.1:0-15082 GCA_030522685.1 Eupelmus azureus | reverse complement strand
GATGCGAGAGAGTTTGGGAATGCGTCTGCGGTTGAGAGAGGGGAGGTGAGTTTTGCGTGGTGTTACGTAAAGGTTATGTGGGAGATGATATTTTGTCGGAGTTAGGTTGGGATGGTTAATTTTTCCTGTGGGGGAATTTAGTTGGCAATAGTGTGGTTGAAATTGTTTTGTTTTTATTAATGTGTGTTGGGGCATCCACTTTAATGAGTTTTGCAAATTTTTATGACGGAGAATAAAAATTTTATTTGCTTTGATTCTGTAATTTTATATTACTAAATTGATAAAGTACGTATTTAATTCATCAGAACTAAGTAAATATTTGTTAAATATTATTATAGAGAGTTGAAAAATTTAATTCATCAGAACTAAGTAAATATTTGTTAAATATTATTATAGAGAGTTGAAAAATATGCAAATGTTTTCAAACTTTATAAAAGCTTCTTGCCTGAAACTTTGATTAAATATTTTCAATTTTGTGCGAAAATTTCGTCGACGTATTGTCAGTCTAATCTAGCAAACTTACATTGGCGTGAATGTGTAAATATGCACTTTGGTAAATACCAAAGTTTCAAAATGTCTTGTTTAATCAATGCGAAACTTCTGAAGTAAGTAAGTTTTGGAAGATTGTGACACGTTTGTAATTGATTATTGAACTTGTGTGTAAAATTTTGTTTAAATTAAATTTGTCATTTCTAATTTGGATTTTTTTTAAATTCTTTAAAAAAAAACAACTTATTTTTTCAAATCTTACAATATTTGTCAATGTATCATCGCTAATAATATCTTTCATTCACGTTCCTTAGATTTGCAAGATGAATAATTATACAATAAGAAAATTTTGAAAAATGACTGTCAGGCATACGTCTCTTGTTTACATTATCTGTTTAACAGATGAGCTTTCGAGGAAGTTCATTCAACACGTAAATTCCAACGTGTCACCACTGAGGCGCCAAGCTCTTTATTTATATACTTGTTGAATCGACAATTCTCAGCGTAAGAATTGGTTTTCTTCTTTTCCTAATGCTTGAGAATTTTTTTAGTAATACGCTTTGTTTATGATATTTTTCACATAAAAAAATTGTACCTCAAAATTAAAAAAAAAAAGTTAACCAGTAATATAACTACAAAGATAAAAATTGATTTTTCAAAACAAGAAAAATATTTTTTAAGTCTTACTATCCCGTCTGTCACACCAAAAGCCTACAATTTAAAAAATAATCCCGATTCATTAAACAACAAACTAGTTAACAAAAAAGTAATTATGATACTGCGTTGTCTTGCTTAAAGTCCAAGCGAATCTCCATTCAAAACTCCTTGAGAGGACGCCGGTACCGGCGGGCTTCACCTGTTTTACCGACAATATTTTTTTAAAGTTTTCTACTATATATAGTTATATAAGTTATAACTTAACGAATTGAACTGAAACTGTGGAAAATTGTTCTAAATACGTACAGGATGCGTGCTCAGGTATGGGAAAGTCGTAAAATTGAATTACATCAAAAAAATTTGCTTCTTCGTTCTGTAAATTTAAATCCTATTAAAACGCTGCGATGGTAATCTTGTGTCATTTTTTCTATTTATATAAAATAATAATGCAATTTGTTAAATTAAAAATAATACCTAAGCGCACTTAGTTTATGCGTTTTGAAACCTTTTACAAAGTTTCAAAAAAATCCATTAAGTTATAAAATAGAAAACTTTGAAAAACTACTGTCGGTAAAATAGGTCAAGCCCACCGGTTCCGGCGTCCTCTTAAAATACAAAAATATCGCATAAATGTATAAATATACATTAACAATAACAAAAATAGAAAGCAGTATCACCGACGCACCAAAAACTGCAGCGGTAACCAAAAATATCAAAATAAGATCACAAAAGAAACTCACCGAAACATTTGGTCTGTATCCTCTTGTACATCTCGCCGCTGCTCTTGCGATGGACCATACGATGGGTGGCCGCCTGGTATTTTTTCCGGAAGTTCCGCTCGCTTTCGGTCGAATCCTGTGAGCCCCGACGTTCTTTCAACAATCCAGCGCACTCGAGCTCGTCGTCTCCGTCCTTACTGTCTGGCCGGCGCCACACGTGGCTCTCCTCGAAGTCGCCGATGTAGATCCACTCGCCGCTCGTGTAGGGCTCCACGTACGCGTCCTCGTCTTCTCGGCCTGAGTTAGGTGGAAGAAGGGTTGGAGTTTTTGGTTATTTGTAGTTGGAGTTTTGTTTATTTGTAGTTTTGGTGGTTTTGGTAAAGTTTTGTTTGTTAGTGATTTTAACTGTGATAGGGGTCGTTTTGATATTCATCCTGAAGAGGATATTATCTGATTATAGTTTTTCAGACTTTCGCTTAGAGAAATTGATTATAGTATAGCTGGTATCTCTTATGGACTATGCTGCTTACTGAAGTGATTAGGAAGTTGAATATGTGTATAGCGCCGTGAGATATGCAACCGTTTGACATGGCTACATAACGTGTGGCTTTACAAAATCGCTAAATTGAATGTTTAATTACATTTTTCTCTAGACGAATTATATATTTCAATGTTATTTTCAATGAATATGTCAAATAATTAATAACTAATTAATATTATTTTATTTCATTAAAATCCAGACAATTAATTAACAGATGATATTTTAGCAAGTTACATTTTGCATCAAAATATTGCATTTAATTTCTACTTACGATGATAATGCTCGTATCGATTACAAACACAATTTGTTTATAAACCAAATTTAATTAATATTTATCGTATTTACATAATAGACAAATGTTCGTGAACCCTATCGACGCACAGTCTAACTCGCAAAACATTTCAGTTTATAAATCGAGTTATCAAATCTTCAAAAATATAAATAACACATCAAGCGCGAAAGTCTGACGGAGTACCCAAGACTTTTAAAATTTGAAACGAGTTTCGAAGATACTGACCCGATTCCCATACTCCATATCCGGAAAAACTTTACAGAAAACAAGCGAGAAAACAAGGGAAAGTTAAAGTCCGATAACTCATATCTACACTATCTCAATCAATAAACCACGCTTCGTTCTCCAAAGTTCGGACATCCATATCTCCACACCATATTTTCATAAACACATTCGCGCGAAATTTCACGCACCGATAGGCCAATTGTGCCGTGACGCGCGTTATCGTTATCAGTTCAACTCGTCAATTTTCGCGCGTATACTTTTTTAATGCTCGCCGGAATGTTATCCGATTTTAATTGGTAGTATTTATGGGCGCTGCGCCCGAGCGCCGGTTTGTTACGCTTGATTTCGTGTCCTCGCGCTCGCCGGTAATTGATAGGGGTGGGTAGATATACGCCGGGGTGGGGTCGTTGTTCCGGTCAACGGATGACCTCGGTTACCTGAGAGATGGGAGGTGCGACGGCTTTTGACAGTGCTGATTTTGAATTTTTGGGGGTGATGAAAAAACGGTGAGTAGTTGAAGTTATGATGACAATAGTGAAATTTATAATGACCTGAACATGCAGAATCATTTTCAGTCAGAGTCATATTTAAAATAAGATTAATTGTGAGTGATTGATAAAATTCAAGACTAAAAATAATGCGAAACACCTGTTATTAGTTTCCATTTCCAGACATATTCGCAAGAATAAATAAATCATTTTTACATTAAAATTTTCTGTTTTACATTCTTGGCAATAGAAACACTTTATTGATGAACAATATTTACTTTGCAACTTTAGCTATTCAGTAGATTATTTCTGTAAAAGGAAAGAAATTCTAAATATCTTATTTTCGTGAATAAATTGAAAAACTTCTTCGAATTTGTAGTGGTTATCAATTTTAGTCGAATATAAAGAAGAAACTTTTAGAAAATTTAAATACGCTTTCCCATCTACTTCGATATTCTGAGGCGGTAAAGTGAGAGTCCATTTTTAGGCAAATTAAGTTAAACTCACCGCCGTGTTTGGAGAAGGTTCACTTATATCTTTTCTCATCGCACCTGATTAAAAGACTTGTTTTGCTAAGAGAAAATATAATTCAAAAAAGAACATACATGCGCTTTACTGTTGCGAATTTTTCAAATTCAAAACTCTTCCCTTCTCATCCGATTTCCCATCTGAGATCTTGTGTCAAAAACTACGCAGATGAAATCTTATCTGATTTCACATCTGCCAATTCTTAAAAAAGAAAAACTATATAAAAAGTAAATTCTATCAAATTTATAAAATGTAATTTAGTTTTTTTTCGTGTGAATCAACAGATGAGAAATCAGATGAAATGTCATCTGTAATTTTCAGCAGGCTTCCACGTGACTCACGTCCTTTCACCTCACCACCTCCCAAAACTCAATTACCAAACCCACCAAAAAACACCATCACAACAAAGAAAAAAAAATAATCATCCAAACCCACCCGTCAAAATCTCCATACTGGCATCGGTGCTCCTAGCATGCAGCCTCTTCCTGCTGAAATCCTCCCCGTAGCCACGTCCGCTGGGCTTGCCGCCTCTCTCCTCGCTCTTGGCGCGCACGTCGGATCGGCCCACGCTGCTGCGGTGATGCCTGCGGTCTCCCCTGTCCTCCGATCTGTAGCGCTTGTCGAATTTCTTGAACAGCCGGTGTCCGGAGGACGAAGCCGAGGACGCCTGCTGCTGCTTGGACGAGACCGAGGCCGGACGGTGGACGCCCTCAGGCGAGTCCGCGAAGCCGGCCGGCGGCTGGACTATCTCCTCGGGCACCTTTGGGAATTTTAGTTTTTGATTTTTGGTTTTCGGAGGGGTGGTGGGTGGTTTGGTGGTGTCGGGTGCGTGTAAGCGTTTGTGTGGTGGGTGGAGAGTTTTTGGGTTTGATTGAGTGGAGGTTTGGTTGGAAGTGAAATTGTAGGGGTAATAATTTACTAGGCTATGTTTAATATTGGAACGTAGGGCATATTACTAAATAATTGGAATAAATTATAAGCAAATCAAGTACTTATTTTTAAACTAAAAAGAATCATTAGTTTTTATTGTATTGATCATAATTTTTCTTAATTTTTTTCTGTTTGTTATTTGTATTAGTTTTAAAAAACACAAATAATTATATTCTAATATTTTTAATGCGTTCACACAAATATCTTATATTTATGCAGTATATTTAAAATCGCAAAAGCTTATAAAATATTTTTCTAAAGTATTCAAAAATGTAACTGAATCGACATTTTTAGGTCATCTGCAAAAAATCGATTTGTCAGCTCATACATATCGTTCATATAGTAGGAAATATTTTATAATAAATTTTCAAATTCAAAGTAGCTTCCATATTCCGAATGGCTTATTTTAAACTAGCTACTGAGAAAATATAACAAAATTTTTAACATTTTTTACTTCTTTTTTCAATTAGTTATTTATTAAAGTTTGTCCCAACAATTTTTGACAACGTATAAAGCAGTTAAATAAAATATGCATACTGACTTTATGATAGGATTTTATAAAAAATGACTAACATAAAAACCTCTTATATTAAGATGCTTTTTAGCATAGTTCTCGAAGAAATAGGTTAAAAGCTTTATTAGAAAAGCACATAAAATTTAAGAGGCTAGAACAACGTTTGCATATAAATCAATTTAATAATTCACTTTCGTGATAAGGAATGTTCTAGACTACCTCAATAAATTTAAGGGTTGCTAAACGCCAGTCGATAATTTTAAAGACTAATATATCACTTTGATTACAGGAATGCTTTGGTTAGTTTCATCAGTATAATACTTGAACTATATAACATATTATTTTGTAATGTTAATATTATAGTAATTTCAACTAAGAAATTATATTTTAATTCAGCAATTATAATTTAAAAAAAAGATTTTGATCTTCTACCTCATTATGTATAAAAAACATTTGCATAGTCAAATTTAACAAAAAATTAACATTCTTCACAATTTTCGTAATTTCAACATAAAACGTCAAAGTTTTATAAACCACAACTTACTTTATTATATAAGTCCATCACATCATTAAAACTATCACAATTTCATAAATCCATCCCTTCCTTACCACTACTTCGACTTTCAAAAGCTCAATCTCCCGATCTCAACTCATACTTATGTCTAATGAATGAGATGCGTAAATCAAAAGAAAACAATGCGAGCAAAGCGACACAACGAACCAAAAATAAAACAAAAAAACCATAATCATGACACCTCTCGTCCGCAATGATGACAGTGGGCCTGATCCAGGGGCACTTGATCCTCAATGCTGTAAAAGACGCTGTCGCTGCCGGGACTGACCGACCTCAGCGACTCGGCCGACAGCGCCTTCAGCCTGACTTCAGGACTCGGCGACTTCACCGCTGCTGGCGCCGCGTGACCCTGGGGACTCTGGCTGTAACGCTGGCCGCCTGGACTTAAACGGCTGCTCGAGCAGACGTATTCGACGGCGGCCCGCGAGCGCCGCCTTGGTAAGCTGCCCGTCAGAGCCGCGTTCTTATCCTGCTGGTGTGGTGTGCGCCGGCAGAGAGAAATTTGCGCGAGCGCTGCTCCGTTATCAGATCTTTTCATGGGGTCTTGCGGGGGTGGGTGGCTAGAAGCGCTCGAATCCGGGTCGATTGGGAAGGTTTGATGGTGGGAAGGGGGGTGAGGGTTGCTTAGAGATGGGTGATGAGTTTGAGTGATAGGGAGGGATTATTTTGGGAAGGTTGGGGAGGTGGCGGATTTTATGTGGGATAGGTGCTTGGTTGGGAAAAATTGTTGGGCTGGGTGGAAGTAAGTTTGGGGTGAGTTTTGAGGAGGTAGTTTTAAAAAATTTAGGGTGTAAAATGTATTAGTTTTTGTAGAAGTGAAGTTTTACCCCCGTTCGAGCGCTTCAGTTTATAAGATTTATTTATGTCTTATGCAAGAAACATGAGTCTGAAGGTTAATTAATTACAAAGGATCTGGTAAGTTCTCATTTAAAATTCATTATTTTTTTGATCTAGCTAGCAAGTTCA
Organism: Eupelmus azureus; assembly: GCA_030522685.1. Taxonomy (NCBI): domain Eukaryota; kingdom Metazoa; phylum Arthropoda; class Insecta; order Hymenoptera; family Eupelmidae; genus Eupelmus; species Eupelmus azureus. The sequence goes on along the minus strand of JAPYZA010003864.1, from coordinate 8,159 downwards.
GATAGTTTAATACGTTTTGGTTAATCAACTACGGTTCTATATAAAATACAAAAAGGTTCTTTGAGTGCGTTGAGAAAATAAACATTGAATTTATTTTATTTATCCACAAATTCAAGCTTCTTTATTATATTTTTAAATGACGTTTTTTCACAAGACATAATAGTATTAGCTTTTAGGAAAACCCTACTATCTCCTATTCTATTACTTGTAGTGCGAAAAGACCTCCAATCTTAATAAATAATTCCACTACATTAACAGAGGGGAGAAAAAGAGAGGACTAGAGTCTCACTATGTCCACACCTTAACTACTTTTACATATTTAGTACGTAGCAAATCTTTATCAGTCTTTTATTCAATCTTGCCCTTTACTAAGAGAATAGAATATTTTTTTTAGATGAAAGGTCAAGTCGCGCTTGAAATCACTGTCTAAGAAATCAGTGTATTTAATTTTTTGTTATAGATTAATGTATGTACAAAAGCAAAAAATTATTAATAAATGTACTTATCAATGTAAAAAGTATAAAGAATCAAATCGTATTACACAGATCCTTTGCAATATTAACAAACAGAATAGTTTATATCAATATTTACACTAATTTATTTTGATTTTATTATTAACTTTCTAACATTATTTTATTTTATTTACAAAATATAATACAGTTACTGCAAGGTTCACATACTAACAAATCTAAGCGAATAATACTAAATTACTCTACTAAATATCATTATCATTGCTATATTAGGGGGCTAAGATATGCTGATATGAAAGTGTTATAAAAAGGACAGATTGCAGAAAATACCTCCAAAAAATGTTAGCCATGCAAAACTAAGGATGGACAAAAAAACTACGAATAATGAGAAATGACATGAAGTGAAAGAATATCTGTTTTACAACTATCCCAGAAGTTTAAATGCTTCTTCAATGACAAATCAAGCATAGTATTAATTAAGAAACTATATTTACAATTATTAATACATTTTTTTAAACACAATAAGATCAAATATATTGTTTAATTTAAGATTTATTAAATTGAAATACTTAAAAATGTACTTGACCTTATGGTGCATTCGGTACTTCTTATATAATTGAATCAGTTAAAGACATCTCGTTTCTGTATAGAAATGTTGATTACCGACAGGTCTCGTTTTGTATGAACTGATTCAATTATTGTACTGATCATACTATTTTTAATGTATGCTATTACATGTATGTATATACAATGTATTGTTCGAATAATGTGAAATTGCGCTGTGGTACAATTTTTAAGAATCGAGATAATTATATTATCTAAAAACATGCCTAAATATTATTGCAATGTACAATGCTTATGATTGTGATTGTACTTTTACAAACTATATATTTGATTGACTATCATATAAAAACGTTTATTTACTGTATTTAATAATTTAATATTTAAAAAATTCAAAGTGTATAATATTTTTAAAATCTTAAAATTGTTTACGCTATTATTATATTAATTAATCAGTAAATAACATAGATTTTAATGCAATTATAAATTTCTAGAAATATTTTCCTACAAAACTTTCGGAAAAGCTATTAAAAATTACTAGACCGCAACTGTAAAGAATAAAAGTTGTATCACATAATTTAATTTTTAACTTTTGGTATTAATGTTCCAGATTTTTACGCTTCTGTAAACTTTAAACCTTACGAACCGGCGTTGCATTAATTATCTAATCACTTTATGGAAACAATGTTTACTGTGTTAGTTTGGTTAAATTTCGAGGGAATTGCTAAACTTGTATTCTAAAAGAAAAGTTCTTTGAAACTTGCAGAACACAAATTTAGAAGTAAGTACATTGAATTTATAACTATCTCTTTTAGATAGAATAGCCTATTGAAATATTATGGTGTATTACATGCGGAAATTGTAACAGGAAGCAAATAAATTATGTGATTTACTTATTATACAGTTACTTATAAATGCTACTGCATTTATTTCCGAAAATGTACTTGTTTCGTAAGTTAAATTAATCACTATTTACATAAACTTAAAACTGCACACAACTACTTATGAAATGTGTATATCTAGCATATACTATATTTACACTACTTAATGTAATCACTACGTAATTTGTCACTAAATTAGTCAGTTAGTACGATTATTTATTTTAAGTTTGTGATTTATTAAAAAAAATCTAATACTTTTTAGTGATAGCCTTTAAGTAATAATTTTACTCGTCAACGTTTCTGAATATAGCAACGTCCATAAAATAAAATAGAAATTAAGTATTCAAAAATTATTATATTCTAATTTTTATATATGTTATTTTTCTTATATTAATTACTTATACTTCTTATACTAATTATAACTAAAATTTTCAAAAACCTTTCGATACAATAAATTGTAAATTTATCCTTACTATTGTTAATTAATAAATCTTAATAATGTAAATTGAAAAAAAAAATTTTGACATATTTGTAGCCATGTAATTTTATATATAAAATATAAAAAATGTTGGAATTATATACAATTTATATACAAAGTCAAACACATTTTAAAAATAGATCTTTAATGGATCACATTGACCTACTGAAAGCTTATTTTGTTATATTATGCTAAGCTTATAATTATATAATTATATACATTGCTTACGTATTACTATTATAATATACTTATAAAGCAGGCTGATTCATAAAAAAGATTAAGAGCTCCAATTATAATTAAATTGAATTTACAAAACTATATTTTATAATTTTCTGTGCAAATACAAAATTCATAAACTATAGTTTTGTAAATTAATCTAAATCATTATTTAATCCAAAAATTATTACTATCATATAATTAAAAAAAATGATTACAAAAGCAAAAGAGTACATAACGCTATCTCTGAACGTAAAAATAATAAAGAGCCTCATCCATCCGAGCAGAGCGACACGTGAAAATCGCATTTTTCAGTGTATCTCCAAAGCTCGGGCCGCGTCTGAAGCAAAGCACTAAAATGTACATTGTGACGCTAAGTTCAAACAAAGCGACAAGTAGAGAGGGGCCGGGGCAGTCGGGAGGGTGCCTAAGCCTCGAGCCGTCAGACTATACAGCAAGAGAAGAGACGGCGCCGAGTGTTCTACAAATCCGACGTCACCTACCTCATTACTGCGCCGTCTGGCGGAGATGTGCGAGCCGCTCTTTCTCCTAGGGCTCTCCCGCGTCCGTCTGTGCCTCTCGCCCGGCTCCCGGTGCACATGGTGATGCTGGTGATGATGATGCATGTGATAATGATGACTGCAGCTCGAGTCGTCGCTCGTCGGCACGTGGCCCTGGTCCTCCTGCTGCCAGTCCTCCTTCTGCGGACTCCTGCTCGTCACTTGCTGCTGCTGCTGTTGCGTCGTCTGCTGCTGCTGAGCCAACGCGCTCGGCTGAGCCATAAGCGACTCGACCATCGAGCGCCGCTTGTTGTTGCGGTGGGGGGAGCGCGTCGCTACGCTCTTGGCGCGCGAGCGGTGACGCTCCCTGTGGCTCGGTGACGGCGACTTGGCCAAGCTGACTTGGCCGCTCTCGTGATGAGCCGCCGCGTCGGCTGTGGCCGGCCGGCTCAGCTGATGGGCTGGCTCGCCCTCGGCGGACGATGGCTCCAGGCCAGCTGGAAAGTCGAGGGTGAACGTCTTTTTCCGACGCCGGCGCTCCTCCTCGGTCCAGATGTGCGGATCCGGCGGTGACTCGGCGTAACCGCCCGACGATGAGTGATGGCCCTCCTATAAGCCGCGAATAGCGTATGGCTTGACTTTCGTATGTACATTTTTATGGCTCGGGGGGCTATTGTGAGGAGGATGAGGTGTATCGAGAGCGGGGATCGATCTTTTTCTTACGATAAAATTGCTGGAATGATTTTTCACTTTTTGCCGGGAGCTTTGCGCGACGTGCGGCTATGGAGATGTATGCAAGAATATGTTTTGATATGTATCGGAACCAAAAGTATGTTGTTGAGAATTTCATTGTTATAATATTAATAGTTAGCGAGTAGCCAGTTATACGATAATTTCATTGCATAAATTAAACTCTAACCAAAAAGGTATTTTATTATAATATAATTATTAATTTTTTTTTTTTTTAAATAGTGTCTAAAGAAAACAAAACTTTAAAACAAAAACTTACTTATGGAAATTTGACGTCATCGAAAGTTGAAAGTTGTAATTTTATTTTTAATAATTTATTAATTTTACAATTGTCACGTTAAAAAACTGAAATATTCTAGTCTGAACGTAGAGATCTTTTGAGTATACGTCTTGCGGCAATGTGTATCGATTTTCTACAAAGTTGTGGTATTAAAATCCAGCTCACTTTTAAGGCTAAGAAAAGTTGGGATTAAAACATAACGAAGACAGTAGTTTTTAAAATCAACTTAACATAACATTTTTAACCAAGAAAGATCAAAGACTTACTCAATCTGCAATTTAAGTTGTAAAGCTTCACGTTCTCAAAAAAATTTAAAGTAAAATTTTAAAATTTTTTCTACAGGAAACTTTTTATAATAGTAACGACTAAAAAATTTAAAAACTTTACAAACCTCCATGGTACACAGCTCGAAAGAATTTTCAACGACAAATTTCCAATTCAAATTTAAATTTGAATACCGGCAGGAATACCCGAGTAAACAAATAAATATTGTTCTCCGTTAAAAAAAAGAAAACAAGAATCTACCGCCCTCGTAAAGAACACATCATTACCCATTCTCAAATATTTTCCAATCCAGAACAACGAAGCATAAAATCAAAAATCAACCATGCTCTAACGACTCACGTCGATCTCCTGCTCAGCGCTGGACGGCTGGGCGGACTTGAAGCTCGGAGCCGGCTCCTGGGCGCCAGGCTCGGGCATCGCATCCTCGAGATCGTAGCTACCGGAGCTGCTGCTGCTGGACGAGTGAGTCGGCGAGGGTGGCTGCTGCTGCGTACTGTAAGGCGAGTCCGATTTGTCCTTTAGCGTGTGTGGACTACTCGGCAGATCCTCCAAAACGGCCTGGTGATGCAGATGTTTTGTCGATTTTATGCATGGTATTGAATTTTTCAGAAAGTTCATGGTGATAAGATTTTGTTGATTGATTCTTAAATATTTCACGCTTTCAGGTGGAGCGGCTGATTGCTTATCTCGCGAGAAGGGAATATTTTCGACGCGGAGTTTGAAAATGCACGTCTGGACGGATGGGACGTGGAATTCGTAATGCACGCGAGAAGAAAAAGCGTGTGTAAGTCGCACATGCGCGCATGATGCACGGATCAATTGTACACCGCTCGATTTTCCAGACTAGATTATGCGCGGTACATTTGCGCACTGTTTACGGTGGCTGTGTGCTATTTAGTTTTTCTTTTCGCCTGGCACACTTTGCGGTTTGAGTAATTGCAGCCGAGGCTGTTTTATTAGAAAGGAACTTTCGTTTTAAAAATGCTTTGAGATATTAGTATTTTGGAGAAAAGGGCCACTTTTCTTTTGTCTTTTAACATTGCCTTCGGATAAAGCATTTGTGTACGAATAGTCCATTAGCAATAAGAAAAAGTTGTTTTGAAAAAAAATAAATGTACTCTTTCAAGGATATATCAGAAATAAAAACTTTTTGGAAAAAATCTACTTATGAAAGTACGAGGAGTGTGAGTCATGGATTTTACTGAAAAGTTTGCAGTAGCTTCTTTGGCCAAAATAAAAAGAGTACTGTTTCACTGAATATTATTTAAAATTATAATTTAAAATTTAATTTATGTCAATCTTATGTTGTTTTTAAAAAAGATAATATAACTAAAAAATGCTTTTATTTTATTTTTTTCAGCACTGAGTATGAACGTGGTAGTTTGAATTTGAGCAGCTAACAATCCTGTATATTTTTAATCTCAAGAATTTAAAGTACAATTGCTTTAATGTTATCTTTATTATCTTTTAACTATTTCAAATTTTGTTCATAATTGTTTGCTCGATGCTTGCTTAAATAGCTTAATTTTGAATAACTATAATTAATAACTGCAAACTTCATCAACTTCTTCATATAATAATTTTGCCACAAGATAACTTATATAGTCAAACAATTACTTCATGAATTAATGTACATACAGTAAAATACATACCGTCTAACTTTATTCTATAGCGCTTACTTAGTTAAAGGTTTTCTTCCAAAGTGAAGAATAAAAAAAAATGAATTTTTGCAGTAAATAGTAAATCGATTTAATTACTTAAAAAGTATACAAAAGAATAAAAAATTACGATTAAACGAATGAAGATTAGACTACCGATTGTAAATACTAAAAGGGAAGGTTTTATTTATTTTTATAATTCGACCTCATTTCTTGTCTAAATCTACGTTTGACGCTATTTTCTCTGCATGGTACCGCCATATTAACTTCAGTAAATAATAAAAAATTATTCATCCTGTGGTAAAAAAATTAAGTCGTGAAACAAACGAAGGAACAAAATATTGTTAGGTTTTCGCTCGCACTAATAGTCATACTTTTTCGGCTGTCCCAAGCGTAGAACTTTTTGTAATGAGTTCTCAAATATCGCGAGCCTCATTATTTTTATCCGCATTACATCGAGCATAATAAAAAACAAAATGTTAATGCAAATATTACTCTATCGAATTATAAAACATTTAAAATCATCGCTATCGTATTACGTTGAAAAAGTCATTTATTTTCTGTAATAATATCAAACTACTTTAAAAATTGATGAAAATCTCACTTTTTAACATTCAAAGAGTATGGAACCTCTGTCGGAGTTTTTAAAAGATTATTCCAATTTACTATGCAAATAGAACGTTTTCAAGCGATAAGAGGATTTTCGCCCATTTTCGACAGACGCAGAGGAGAGGAAAAATGGACTTTTAGAATAAAAAAAAAAAAGAAAAGGAAAAAAGCGCGCTGAAGAAAAAGGGAAGAGCCAGCCATAAATGATAGGTGCAGCAGTGCGGCAGCGGATTTCGAACGGGACCCGAGGGCCTGCGATATTTTTTGTCTTCTCGTATTCCGTAGCATACCGGGCCCGAGATTTTCAGCTGCAGAGCTAGCGCAACAACTTTTTTCTTATTCCTGAGATGTGTTTGTTTATTTAAGGAGTCGTAGGATACGCGCGCAGAATGCGAATGAGCTAGTTTTGAATCTGCCTTTCGTGTTTTTAGTGTGGCACTTTTATTGGTCACTGGAATATATGAGCAAATAATTTTTTAGCTGTCCAAATATTGGGAAGATGAATAATACAATTCCTAAAAAATATTGATTTTAATGTCGAGAAACTCGAGGAACAGAGAATAATTTCGAATAGGAAAAATAAATTACGGGCAATACGGATCTTTCTTTATTGCCAAAAAAAGTTCATCAATAAAAAAGTATAAATAGTATTGCTAGAATTTTATTTCTTCTATTTAAATATTCATTTTCTTATTTTTTACTTTTAGTTATAATAAACTGAGAGTCTTATTAGAAATTTATTTTTTATTACGTGTAGCTAGACATCTTTGATGATTTCAATTATTGTGCAAAATTAAAGATTGAATTAATTATTATAATATGCAACCCTGTACAAAGTGATCAAAGACTATATTTTCGATCACCAAAAATAGTAAATTTTATGTAATAACAAAGAGAGTCTCGACAGCAGGCATTGTTTTATTTTTGAGATGTACATTCTGATATCAAAAAACGAAGATTAGCTCACGTATTTTATGACACCGTGGACCTTTATCTTTTAAATACAAGCTATAGATTAAAGCAGATTACAAGCGCTTTTATTTAAGATTTATTGAGTTTAAAAAGATTAATTTGTTAACAGGTTTCCAATAAAAGTGAATATAAAAATAAATGAAAATTTACTTGTATTAAAAAATACTTACATTTTAGACACTTTTTATTGTCATCGTCGATTTTTAATCAATTTGTGAGTAGAAAATTTTTTTGAATGAAACAACTTTTACATAAAAGCTTTTTTTATTTATTTTAATGAACTTTTTCAGAACATTTTCTGGTGTAAAATATTAAAAAATTTTTATCAAATAAGAGATTTTAAAGTGCAATAGCCTGTGCCTTAAAAACAATAACCAAATTACACAAAGTAAGGGAGCCGCTTTTCTTATTTAGATTTTTGTTAATACTCAAAATTCTATCAAAATCCAAGAACTAAAAGTGATGTTAAGTAATTGTTTTCAGAAATTTAGAAAGGGAT
>JAPYZA010003863.1:0-14362 GCA_030522685.1 Eupelmus azureus | reverse complement strand
GATGGGGATTTTTTTGTTTGGGTGAGGGTTGGATTTGGTTTGCGTGGTGGATGATGAGTGGATGATGATGTGGTTTATCGCGTTGAGCAATATGGGATGGAAGCTTGGAGACTGTTAAGTAGATTGCCCATAAAAATTATTAAATCAAATGCTTTTGAAGTATTAAGGGTATGAAAGTTTTTTTTATAGTTTTCTGAATGAAAATATATTTACAAATTTAAATTTATTCATAAAAACATGAATATAATATCTTTGATAACTTATAAGGCTTTAATATTACTTAAAATTTGATTTAATTATATATCTTTTTTTAGTGAGTTTTAAGAGAGATAAATATAATAAGATATAATTAGATGTAATTAGATATAATTATCCGATGCAAAGATTAAAGTTGTGGTTAATATATTGTCAATATATTGGTTATTAGTATTAGCAACATATTGATAGTATAGTACTGCCACGGTATATTTTGCCATATATTGCCACTAGTCGTCAATATAAAACTATCATATAAAAATAAAACAAAAGAAATTCTGCACGAGAATTCAATGTCCCAACCTTTGCTTTCTTTTTTTTTAATGTCATGAAATTAAATTTACGTTACCACAACGTATTTGCAACTCTATGACTCACAATGAAATAAGTTATAACCTAATTTTAATTCTAATGGTAATGGTAACAAAATTTAGTCGGTAGAGCTTAAGTCTATACAGAGTGAAGATTCATAGGGTTGAATACATTCCGCAGAAGTTCTTTTAATTTCATTATTGTAATAATAATTTCAACAAATTATCCATTTTGGAATAATAATTTATAAGATTTACTTGTTTAAACTCAAAGAAATTACATATTAAATTTTAAGAGTAAACCAGCAACTGACACTTTCATTTTGGAAACGTCATAAAAAAATAAAGTCCGAACTTTCCATATTTAATAGCACGCCAATGCATTGTCACCATCTGTCAACCTTTCAAAGTGATAGTAATAGACCTCTAAGCATAAATTTTATATATCATAAAAAACTCATTCTAAACTATACAGCACTTTAACAATACATAAACGCCTTCAGTGGCGGAACAAACGGTGCACAAAACTACTAAATTACCCTTTCTCGCATGATCAAGACGCACTCTCTCTCACCTCCCGCTTTCTTAAGAAACTCGCTCTCTTCTCACATCTTCACCTCTCTCGCATTCAACGGCAACTCTCCCTGCGCCCGTGTTTTCCCATCTTCACCTCCTTGAATCAAGCGGCGCACAATTAGCCGGCTCGTCATCAAAATGGTCCCACCCCGACGCTAGGCAAACAAACAAGCCCGCGAATTTTGCTCGCCGTTATAATTCGCAAAGTCGCGGAGAGAGAAAGACAATGGGAAGACGCTCGTGTGTATGAGAAGTCAAAATTAACGAGGAAACATCCTGGCGAGCACGCCAGAGTCGAGAGGCGAATTTGAGTGCGCATTGTCGCAGCCGCGCCGCTGCTTTCACTCGCTCGTTTTCAAGCTTTTCTCGGGAAATTGCGTACGCCTGGCACAATGCGCCGAGCCGCGCACGCGGAATATCAAGATAAAGCCGGACGACCAGCCGACGACTGCCAAAACAATTATCGCGCGTATATACTTTCTTCCTTAATTGCGGGGACTTTTCGAGCTGGCTTTTCTTTTATTGCAGGAAGTGCCTAGACTGGTGCTGAGCGAGATTTTAACTATTAGGGGATACGTTTGGTTAAGGCACTGTGTTATTTGATGAGAGATTGAGTGTGGTATGGGATTATGCTGGAATAATGCAGATTGTTGCTTTGCTATCGTTATTGGAAATCTTTAATTGAAAGGTGTAGATGAAAGTGTGAATTTAATTATAGGGGTTATTGTTGTTTACCAATTCTATGCATCGGATGATAAAGATTCTTTTAATTCATGAAGATGTAAAAGCATGTTTAAACGTCTATGTATATTTCGCATTATAGCGTATTTTCAAAGTAGATCTAATAAAGAATGTAGAAAATAAAAAAAAGATTTACAACTTCATAGTAGAAAAAGATTCTAAACCTGTAATGTCTGGACTAGTTCATACCATTTCTACTTCATCAAATAACGTCGTCGTAAAAGCAGTTGTACCTATGCTGAATCAGCAAAATTGCGAGATTAATTAATACTTAAGTTAACTAGGAGAGTGTCATACGTCCGGGAAACGTATTTCAACGTATCCACAGTTAGGACCAACGGATCCTTGTCGTTGAAATATAAGCTATCTAATATCAGATACTTTTCAAAACTGATATCTTTTCCGTTAACTTTTGCAAACATTTGTGTTAAAGAAACTGAAGAGGCAGACGATAAAACTGAACAAAAATTTTAATTTAAGCTACTGTTTATTAACATACGATACTTCTTTACAAGTTGTAAGCAATCAAAGAATAAATATTTGCAAATATACGTAAAAATAGAAATGACAAAATGACATCATTTTTCATCAAAACAACGTTTTTTAGAATAGATAGCGTATATCTCGACACAAAGTCCCATTAGAATCAAATCTGGCTATCAAATTTCATTTTCAAGTGCCACAAATTAATCTTTAAAAGCTCGTTAAAATCGGTTTCCTACAAGTCTGACCATCTCCTAGTAAGTTCATTTTAAACATCCTAAAGTTTGAACATAAAACAATTAACTTTTCCAAATTAATAAGGTCAACGTATTCTCAATTGCCACCTATTGTTCCGAGTCCACTCACTCGCCAGCACTCTATCAATTCTCTCAATTCTAACAGTCATCCTCCGTAACGAGATTCGATCCATTTTCCAAATCAGTCGTGAAAATCGCGCGCCACAAAGGGTTACGAAACGAGCCACTGAAAAAAAAAACTAGTAGCAGGAAACAAATCCAAGTACTCTTCAATGCGCACTCGATCAGCACATGTCAGCTCCACAAGACACCCAGAAAGGTCACGTCGCGGATAAAGCTCGTCTTTATCAAAAGAGATAAATGCGATCGCTTACGAGAAGACAGCCTCGGCTGGTGTGATGAGTGGAAAGAAAAAGGCATAATAAAGGCCTGTGCGAGAATGCGGGAGCAGAGCGGCTGAATCTATTAAGAGCGCATCATCATCGCACCTCACGCGCATATAAACATGAACGCGAGGGCGCGAAGAATGTCAAGTGCAAGTTCGAGAGAGCGAGAGAGAGGGTATAATGAGAGTGAAGATCCAGAGATGGATCGTTCCGCGAATCGTGTTTATTTTACCAGCGGAGCAGCGCGTCGATTATCGCTAAGGAGCAAAGCTGTTTCTTTATCTTATTTCGTTTCTTCATATTCAATTTGAATTAATGGAAGGAATGGCTTGCCGCTCTTTTTTTCCTTCGGTTAGTCGCTGTAACGAGCTAATTTGATTCGAGCACGCAATACGAAATTGGTGAGAACTTTTTGCGCTAAAAAAGGAGGCTTAACGGAAGTAAGTAAACTTCACGGAAGTAATTTTTCTTTTCGCTAAGAACACACTCCGACCACTGAGACGTAACAGTTCACAGGCGCGAGTTTGAGGTCAACATTTATTTAGATATTCGCAAAAGGTCAATCGATATTTTAGAACAATATATTGACTGATCCTACTTTTGATACTAGGCATTTTGATCATTTTTCATAAAAGTGTTTGAGAAACCGTCAATTTTATTACGAAAATATTGACAGCAATAAATAGATTTTGCCCTACTTACGATAAATTAATATAAATATATTAGAATCGTTAAAACAATAATGCGAGATACTGCCAACCGTGAAAAATGAAAGAAAACCAAGAGGCAACCTCAATGGCAATTAAGGCATGACGTCCTCGTTGGAAAATTATCTTGCGAAAAAATCAAACGTGCAGCTAAAATTCAGTGCTTCGACAAACACGTGGGCTGCCGTCTCTAATTGTAAAAACGTGTCTATATCACAAAAATGACATACATTTAGAAAAAAGAAAATTTGTACTTGCGCAACAGGTACAACAAGAAAACAATGTAAATACATTGATTAAAAAAATGTTTATTACTTGTCTAAATGTAGACTGAATACATTTTTATTTAATTAAACTTTTTAATGGACCGTGAAAAGTAGTTGTACTACAAGTTTGAACTACAACAGTTTATTATTGTATTTACATTTAAATGAGTGCTTTTCTAGCGGATACAACTTATCTAAAATAACAATGTTTTCTATAATAACCCAAGTAAGAAGTTCATTTTTTAAGATATTTTTCTCACGTTGCTTTCGGAAACTCTTTGTCATTTTGAATACAAAGAGAAATAAAGAAAGGTAAAAAAGAATGAAGAAAAAAGTCGATTGAAAAGAAGAACGGGACTTGAGGTGACTCATTTTTAAGCATGCTAAATATTTCTTTTCAATGAAAGTAAAAATTCACCTTGATAAATAACAGTATGTTACGTTTGAAAATGAATATAAAACTTTTGTCTGATAATTTTTAATCTGTGTTAACATTTTCATTTAACAATTAAAGAATCGATATCTGCTTCTGTTTCATGTATAAAACAATTAATATTGATTCAACAGGTAAACGATAGAGATTTCCAAATGACCCCCATAAAAACTCGGCCGGTGAAAATTTACAATCACGCCGCCGCGCCACGGCAATTACTGTACCAGCAGATCTACGAGAACGCGCTCTGTAGAACCGTTAATTATCATCCCACGGAAATACTCATTTTCATCCTGCCGCTTTGGCTTTACAATTAAATCCACCAATCCCAGTCATCTGTATTTAAATTTTACAGTTGCGAATTACCCTACCCAATTATTACACTTGGAAAAGACCTTTAAAACAGCGAAATCCTTTCAATGGCGACAGCGCCGATTCTCTGGCAAAAATATCGGTAAATCCACAGCGTCCTGCGGCATCCACTTAAAATTATTTCGTATTTTTCTTCTTGCCGGGCAAAAAACACGGGGAGAAAAGAAGGCCCCGCGAAAGAGGCGAGTAAAACAAAGAGGAAACAAACAGCGCAAAAAGAAAGGCGAGGGTCGGGTTAAAAATGGGACGCGCGCCCTCGCAAGGCCGCAGAAGGAATCCGGCGAGCAGCGCACAACAACAACCGGATCGGCAGCCTCATTAACGGGCCTCTCCACGAGATTAGCATACAGTTGTACAAGCCGCGTTTTTCGGCTGCGCTCGCGGAATCCTCTCACGAAGCTTCTTTAGAGAAGATGCGGTTCTCGTGTAGGTATGGGTGTGTGTCTGTGTACCGATCGATGCCGATTTCACGCCTCGATTAAGGCCGCATACAATGCGGCTCTAAATTTGCCGATTTTTCTGATGCTGCAGCATAGGTTTAGGTTCTTTTGCTAGGTCGGACATGTAATAAAGATAGGGAATGTGGGTTGTAGGTAGAGCGCTAAGTGCAGATATCGTCTTAATAAGGGTGAATTACGAGGAGGATCGATAAAAATGGTGTACGGTAATTGTAGCTCTTCCGAAGGTGTAAGTACGAAAGAATATGCTTGAGAGTGGGTGTGCTTTTTACTTAAGACAGTGTGATAAATTTTTGAATTAATAGACTTGTTTGTGAAATTGGTAGGTACAGGCATACAATGATTTCACGGACGGGCAAAATAAAGTGCTTGACAGTGTCATAACTTGATAATACTACGTTCATTGAATGTATTTTTGAACACTTACTATCTCTCAATAATCTTCTACTACAAAATTGTTGTTATTATCATAAAGGGAATAAATACATGTTTCAAACGCTAACGCATCTTCTTTTTACAATCAACGCATCCTCCCATCCACTAAAATCCTTTCAATACAAAAACGACATTATGCGCACAGCAAAACTGGAATAGAGCCATTAACCATTACCCACACAAAAATCCTCTTTCCCTCGCTAATTAACCTTCTATCTACTCACAAGATTTTTAAGGCAAGTCCACCGTACATAATTAAAGGCTTCATTAAGCGAACAAACAGGCGAGCGTCGCGCCCAAAAGCCACGACTCTGCGCGGCAAAAGCGTAAAAAACCAGAGCGAGGAAAGAGGTTTCCAGATGAGATAGACGGGTATATACGTACAGAGAAAGAGGAGAAAGAAAAGTATGAGGAGGAGAGCAGCGAGTGCTCCCAGCGTTCCCGGGGCTCTTTGTCGCGCACGCAGCTGCAACCGGTCGAATTCCAGCTCGGTAAAAAGTTAGACTCGCGCTGTAAGATCGGCGCGTCTCTTGTGTATACGTTGAGCCATGAATGTGGGGTACTTATTATATCCTTGACCTCTTGAGACTACTATAGGCGAGCAAGTTTAATTTTTTATATGTATAGAATTTTTGTACTGAATGGTTAATGTTCTTTAAGGTTTCGATTTGCTTATTGTGTCTGATTCTCTTATGCTTGATTTTCAATCAGGATGCTTTCGTCAGGATATTTTTTTCAATTTAACCTGTCAAGCGCTTTATTCAAAGATGCTAATGGGTCATTGGGACAATTTGAACTACACGAATCTATTCCTGTCATGTCGATAATGAAGTAGTTGTGATCGTGAAAACAGGTACACAATTAATTAGATCGCCGCGCATTCAGAGTCATCGCGCAGGTTTTATCGGTAATGGCAATTCCTTCGTGAGAAGGCACGAGAGGCATCCCGTACAATGGGCTGCTCCAGAATGGTGCCCTGCTTCCTTTGTTTCACCACGTGTTTCTTTTTTCTCGCAGTGCATTAACCTTCTTTTACAGGGGGATTTATTTTATGTTTATTTTACAGCGAGGCGGGGAAAAAAATCGATGAACCTGCATGGATTCGCGCAAAAAATTAAGTACTTAGCTTCTGATGGAAGTGTATTGCTAACGCGAATACAATAAGAGGTAATTATAAGTTTTGTGACAGGTTCAGTCACTTCAGAAATACCGTTCCACGAGGCACTTACGGATTTTAAAATCGTTTTTATTTTTAGCTCAGACTCTCGTTGAAGCGAGCCACGGATGATTCCGCACAAATCTCATTACCCCTTTCATCGCTATTACGTGAAAAAGGGCATATACGTATAAGTCTCAACAACCATCCTTCAGCAATAAAGCCGCACCGTTATCCTTTTCGCCGAGAGATCGAAATTTCGATCGAAACGCCTCCACTCGATTGCATAACTCGCAGTGTATCGAAGAGTGGCTCTTTAATAAAAGCGCAGCAGCAGCTATACGCGAGCGCAACTCGCACGCGGAAGTTACGATTTCCTCGTGAGAAGATTTCCGAAGCTGCGCGCGTGTAATTGAAACCGATCGCTTTAACTTTGATTTCGATTGTATCTAAAATTGATTCATTAATTTCGTTTCTACGGATGCCGTTTCTGGCATTCGCGTACAGGTGAGCTGGCGCATGATGCGCGGGGATCGCAATCGATAAATTGCATTGACCTTTCCGCGAGCGCGTATGTGTGTGCATACGGTGTTTTTAGAATCTTGAAATACGAGATAAACGGCGCGGTTCTCAGCGGCATCGTATAAGGCTCGATGCAAATGCTTTTTCCCCGTAAAATAATTTTTCGATGTATTAATATAGAAGCGTGGATGGGAAACGTAATGCCGGCCTCTCGCAATTAGTACAAATTGAGTAAACTCGCCGCGCAGGGAATAGCCGAGGCAATTTTGTAAAAGTTCATCTGGAATTAACGAACAATGTATGGCCGTGAGTGTATGTTATGAGGCTTCTAAAAGGATCGCAGTGCAAAAGCACAAGCTGCATGAGTAGCATTCTTCCGTTCCGAGGTATCCTCTGCCGCCTTTTAATCTTGAAATGTATTTTAAAGCAGACGCAGCAAATGAGATTGCTTTATTAATAACAAACCCGCCAAATAAATTAACCATCAGAAGGAAATAAAAGAGCCCCATAATCCAGCGCTAATGTATAAACAGAAATTATTAATAACCAAACACACACGCTAATAACATTA
Organism: Eupelmus azureus; assembly: GCA_030522685.1. NCBI lineage: Eukaryota > Metazoa > Arthropoda > Insecta > Hymenoptera > Eupelmidae > Eupelmus > Eupelmus azureus. Next base: position 6,433 of record JAPYZA010003863.1, on the reverse strand, counting down.
ACTTTACAACTTCTTCAAAGCCAGCGTCCATTAAAGAAAAAAGTGCCTCCTCCCAACCAACACTCGTGTACCTCCCGTAGCAACGTCCAGCCTCTCTCACGAGCAGCACGACCAAAGCAGATAGAACCCGAACATCGGCCATAAACAAAGGCGAACAAGCGAAATATTAATTTCTCTTAGCCGGCACTGGAATCTCCATTTGCATACGCATACACGTAAAGACCATATAAGAGGTACACGCGCTGGCGCCCGCAGCCGAGCATTAGCCAGGGAACGTTAACCCCACCCCATGGGATGATGGTAGCCTTATGCAACTATCGAGCCGTGTGCTCTTTGAGATCGGCTCGCCCGATCGTTTTCTCTCTCTCGTCGACGAGCTGGCAACCTGTCGATTCCCGCCTAGATTCCTTTGTTGCCCAGTGCATTGTTGGACACGCAGAGCGACGCGGTTTTTAATTGCTGTAATAAAGGGCTGCGGTAGCGCGCATCCCGGATGATCATTGTTGATATTCAAATTCTTCATTAACATAGGAGTGTTATGCGTCGGGTTGCGTGTGCGATTTTGCGATGTGGATACGATGCTAATTTTGTAATGGTAAGCTGCGCTGGACTTTGATGTTTGCCTTTGGGATTTATTCGAGCGGTGAGGAATCTGAGATGAATGTTACGGAAAACGTGGGTTGCTGGTTTTAAAAGTTAGAGATGGTTGCAAATCGCAGTGATTGTGAGTCATCAAAATCATTGCACAACTATTAAATCTCTAAAGATATTTTTATTTCATAGCACATAAAGGTTAATATTTATAAATATATAAAATTTATAAATCTCAATGGTACATCTAAACTGAATTACAGAAGACCCTCGTCAAGTAAATCCATCAAACCTCTAACAATCGCACTCCATTACACCGCGAACCAATCGAACCTCATAACAGAAACACAATAGCAAAAATCCCACCTCACACCTTGCATATCCCAAAGCTCAACGAAAAGAAGAACAAAACAACGGAATCCACTCAGCGACTCGAGATTTCAATTAAAGAGGCGAATCCAATCGGAATATCGCGCGCATTACTGGGTTAGGAATATAACGCGAGCGCGCAGTCTGGGCTTTCTTTGTCGGCGGCGATTCGAATCAAGGCTCTCTTTCTCCCGCACGTGAGAGAGCGAGCAAAAAGGAGTGCGTTGAACCTGCCGACTCGCTCGGCGAGGATCGTCCCATAAAGGTGTTTCGCAGAATCTGCCGAGATATAGAAGAAGAGAGTGGAACGCGCGCAAGTGAGAGACGCCCGCGATAAATAAAGCTAACGCGACTCCATGCAGACACGCCGCCGTTAATTTAGGCATGGGATGTATTTGCGAAACGGAGCTTCTTTATCATATTGAGAGAATCGTTGTGCGCGGGCTACTTTTTTCTAATGCCGCGTGGGTAGGTGTGTGTGAACGAGGAGGATAATTGGATTGTGTGAGAAGAGCTGGTTGAGTTATTGCTGGACCTTACATTTCCTGGATTTAGGATTTAGGTGCGAGCGTATTCTTTATAGTTTTTAGCGACGGATGAATATTTTTTTGATGAGCAATTATAGTTGGGTTATCGCGGAAGAGATATTTTTCATCCTTATTCGAGTCCCGGTGAGGCGAGAAGGGAATTTGTTAAGAAATAGGGGATCTTGATACGCTGGAACAATGAATCATTGTTTCTTGCAACAGTTATAGAAACAGCTAAACAAGAATTTTAATTCTGCACGTGAACTTGCAGTGATTCCTTAATAACCAGAGCATCTGGAAAAAAAACTTGACGAGCATTCACAATACAGCGTGATTGACGTTATTATCGAAATAACATAAAAACACGACATTTAACCGACCATAAATATAGAACGCCATTGCGCAAGCCTAAAGCCAGTGCATCAGCCATTGAAATACACACCAGAACTTTTATCAGACTGCCGCCTATCCATCAAATTTAAAGCGCATCTTGACTGCACTTTATGTAATGTTTACAGTACACACATCAGCTCGGATGATTATTCGACCCGTATTCCATCGGCGAACCCCAATAAGGCCCTTTAACCGATCGCATGGTTACCGTTACACGAGCTCTACCGTTTCCTAAATTGCAAATCACTGTTTTTACGTGGGACCTCCGAGCATTGGCTTCGATTTTTTCCTCGGACGTCTATCTAAATCATTGCCGGGCTCGTCTGCCTATTCGAGCCCTGAAGGATTGTATCAAGTATGCCGTAAAAGGTATGACTTCCTATTTCAAAGTGGACTTTGATGCCTGGGCGGTGATGGAAGTGCGGAGTTACTGTTAAAGTAGAATGGAAATGCTCGTCAAACAGCGTTGATTAAGATTAAGATTATAAATAATCAGAAATTACGGGAATTTTTGGGCATTAGACAACGGTGTCATCAATAACTACTACATCGATTTCAGTATCAGTCGGTATAATTGGTATCGATTTACCGTTCCAAATGAGACGTAGAATAATAAAGTATGGTCTATCATTAACGAAGAGACGTTTCAAAGTACGACGCCGAACTATTTCTCTGGCCCCTTTTGAAAAGTTGACTCATCAGTCAATTCATGCATTCTAAGGTGTCTAAATCTGGTGTCCTTCAAGCAAGTGTTCAAAGCAAACGCAATGTCCTAACATCTTCGCTTTAGAAACGTACTCAATAAAGCTTAAGTCTCTTTACAAATAATTACTGGAATCCATGCATAATATTTACCACGCAAGCATCAGAATATTTATAATCCCAAATTAATAATTTCTCTGTAATTGCGCAAAAAAGAAGCCATCTCGACATATCCCTTACACCGCCTCCTCCAAAAAAACCAACCAGAAACCCCGGCGTACACCTGCAATTTACAACGCGATTTCCAATGCAAAGTTCGCCATGTAAACCGTCCCCAGGCGCTGGTATATCCGCAGTCGCTTGAAAACGGCGCGATAAAGAAAGCACCGTAAGCTCGCGACAATTTGAGCCTCTGCTCGCAAAACGAAAAGTCACCAGGGCTCATCGCCGCTAACGATAGTATATATACCTTCCCCTGGCGCGTGTGCACCAGCCGCACGAGGAACTAACGTCTTCGACACGTCGGCTGGTCTGCTCAGCTGCGTTCCTTTTGCATCCTTCACACGGCTGTATATAAAGCATGCTCGGACTCTGCAATTTTCCGGAAATTAATACGCTGTCCCGCGCGCTCGCGGCGAGGAGATAGCGGCGCAGCTGCACGCTCGAGAAAGATAGCTAAAAGCTCGCGAGGTGTATAGGAAGCGAGAGGGCAAAAAGAGAGATGCGCGAGCTGGAGGCTGCCGAGCTGATAGGGAGGAGAAAAATTCTGGGACTTTTCGTTTTTTAATTGGGGTGATAGCGTGATCGGCGAGGAGCTCATTTATACGGGGGTTCGACCGGAAATAAGGTATTTTGATGAACGTTGCGGAAAATTGTTGATGGCCGGTTGGGTTCGATCTGAGAATAGACGCGTTTTTAGAGAGGGGTTTTTGAAAAACGTCGATGCGCAGAGATACGAGGGCATTAATCGATTGGAGTTCGATAAACAAAATTTTTCAGAATGATGGAGCGAAACACGCCGAGGCTGATCAATATACATAACATTTATCAAGATCCTCTTCATAGCAATTTCATCCGCGTTGGCCGTCTAAGTTACGATCGAGATAAAGTGAGCACTATTAAATAAATAACATATCCGACGCACGAGGAGACCATATGACATTCTTCATCTAATCGGAACAATATCTTTGATTTATATTATTTACGTCAAAAGCCACTTAAAATTACATTTACCAATTTTTTCAGGAATCCTGTACGGGTTTGATGAATAGCGAAGAAAGTAAAATATTCAGATAGTATGGAGATGGTACGTTTATTAATGTATTATTTATACATATACCGGACAATCAAGTTATAATCACAACACTTTCTAATATAATATTTTAGAAAGATTCATTTATCAAAGTAATGTTTCACGGTACCTCATCCAATTTAAAAATACACTAAACATACTTTTTAACAATAACTTTCCCGATATTAATTAAAAAAATTGAGTATAAATTTTTTTAATTTATCAGCTTATTACAAAAAGATCTCAGTAACAACAAACCCGCTAAATATTTATCGAGTACACCGATCCTTAAAAATTACAGTACGTCTAAAACAAATCCTATATCTCTCTACAGCACTTTCAAAAAACGCAATCTCCAACTACAAAACCAGCCACCTCGTATCAAAATCACGGCCTACAAACTCACCGAAGAATTCGCAAAATCCCTCGCTAAATCAACTTTCAGCATCTTCCTCGCGCATCCCCCCCGGCAGCCAGCCACTTCAGCGGAATTTGATTTTTCACCTGCGCAAGTCAAAGGCACACACACACATACAATCACACACAACGCCTATCGGAAACCACCTCTCCCGTCCCGTTACAGCACGCCGGCAGAAGAGAAGAGCCGGCTCGCGTTAAACGCTGCCGCCGCGGGGATCCACACACACACATATGCATGCACGCGCTCGAAGTAATGCCAGGCCTCTGGCTTGAACGGGAAATTGAAATGCCGGGGCTTTCGATAAAAGGCGCGATCGGTACGCTGAATCGCGCGTGCGTGAGGCACGCGATCGCTTTTTTCACTTTGCCCCAGCAGCCGCTGCTGCGCGGGGATTATTTATTTCCGATTGATACTGATGAGTATTTTGATCGTCGAGGTCTTGCTGGAACGCGCTCGCCTTGGGCTGTTTGAATTGCGCGCGCGCGACAGCGAGATTTTTTCTTTTGTTTTTTTTGTTGGTTATCCGAGAGCGGATTTGTCGTTTTGATCCATTAGGCGCGCGTAGATGATTAGAGGAGACGTATATAACGTCTTGTTTTGTGCTTGCTCTTTGGCCGAGGAGTTGCTTATAACGAGCTGCCGCTCGGAGATCTGAAGATACCGGGGACGTCTTTGGAGATCTGTCAAATTAGGATTTGTTTCTGATTCTAACATTTTTGAGGTTATTGGGAACCGATTATTATTATAATAATTTTGTTTATTCTCGTTTTCGATTTTAATGCGCTGGTGTAACCTTCAACAGTTCGAGCGAAAAGCTGCACTTTGTTCCTATCGCCGTGAGTCAGAAAAATCTCGTTAGCTGTTTTCAAGACATTCCGAGCGGGTGAGTGCAGCTTATTGGCCGGTCGTATTTCAAACTTTCCCGATTTTATCGGAAACGTTAAAAGGCGCGCAATCTCGGTTTAAATAGTCACGCGCGTGCCGGCGTGACGTCACGATGGCCAAAATATTGACGTCAGTTGGGTTGTGAAAGAAAAAGTGATTCGACTGCATTTCTCGGTCTGAATTAACAGCGGTGAGATTGAAATCGAGTACGTTTATCAATTAAAGAACTTTATACAGCAAGAAACATTGCTTTTTCGATTAATCAGGATAGTTTTCAATTGAATTCTATTGTTTCTTCGTAATCGAAGTATTCGAAATTCTAATTTAGAAACTGGTTTATACTCGCTATGCTAAAATATAAATTCTAACAAAAATGAAATGAAAAAGGACCGGCCATCATTTCCAAAACTCTACAGAACATTTTAACAAATCGCATCTAAACTCTAATGTTACCTCTTTTTAACTAATTTATTACCAAATAAAATAATTTATAACCTTGATTTCCTATTAATACCTAATACGCTAGTGTTTTAGGAAGCTAGAGTGATTTGCCATAACTTTTCATGGAATTAACGTAGCAAAACGATTCAAAAGTAAAAACACACTAAAACTAAATTGAAATAATTACTGTTTTAGTATATTAATTCTATTAAAAATTATGGCGAATTCCGCTATTTTAAGACGATAATTCAGCAAATTTTTAATACTTTTACTCTTTGGAATTTCGAATTACAATTCGAATCGTTTAGGTATATTAAATCCATTAAAAGTTATAGCTTTTTCCGTTAGCTCAATACATAAACTAGGGTATCTTAACAGTAGGTCCGAACCTGTTACAAATTATTTTATTTCGTAATAAATCAGTTATAAATAGGCTAAAAACATCACCATAGTTATTTTTAGATCATTCCAACATTGCTGCAGTAGCATAACAGTCCTCCAAACTCGTCCCACGACCTTCCTCCCACCGTCCACATCCTCAGCTCCGCAAAAAAGCAAAAACCTAGAAAACCATAGACTCCAGCTGCCTCGATTTATATCGGCCGGCAGGCCGATAATCATCGGCAAACCGGCGCGCTGCAGAAGAAGATCGCGAAAGAATGCCGCGCCCCTGAAACGAGCGAGCTCGCGGGGCTTCCCGGGAACAAGCTGCCTCTCGCAATTCTCTTCAAACGAGCAGGCGCGTGCGGCTCGACGTCGCAGGGCCTGTCCTTTTGCGCGTCGAGATGCCGGCTGAAGGGTTTCCGCGATGTG
>JAPYZA010003862.1:0-16285 GCA_030522685.1 Eupelmus azureus | reverse complement strand
TCTTAAAATATGTACTAAGTGACTATTAAATAGCTACTAGTACGTTGATTTTTAGGTACGTCTAAATTTAGTACATGATTTTTGGTAAAAGCTTTTTTCCGTACTCGCATCTCACTAAGTGTCGATAAAATAGAAACTATATGATCGGTCTCAAAGTACGTTAAGTAGTAACATGCTGCATACAGTAATCCAACTAACAATAAGTAGTAACATCCCCTACATTCACGCATGGATGGTGGCAACTCGGAGCTCCGCAACGGAGCCCCCACAGCTCCCTACAAGCTGCGTCATTCAGCCAATAACAAATGAAAGTTGTTAACCAACCCCTCAAAAAACAACTTATCCATCGCAATCCGCACCTCGAACTCCCAAGCTCTCGCACATCACCTCCACCCATCCTCGCAGTTAATTTACTAAATCCCAGCTCTCCGGGCGGTTAATCGCGATTTCAAATTTCCGTCGAACCGCACGTAACACAGCGCAATAGTAGCCGCGGCATCGACACCCCTCAGCAACATCCATCCAATTTCCCTCGGCCGAATCTCTCCTCGAACGGGGTCATGACCGTCTCTCTCTCTCTGCGTTCCCTCAGCCCTTAAAAAATCTCCAAAACCAATCCATCCCTCTCAGCCGTCCGCCGTCTCCCCGACAAAAGCTCCCGAGCCAGCCAGGCCTGTCTGCTACTCTCCGCGCGCTCACAAAGCGCACGCAAGTCTATACACACACACATGCATACTGCATACACATAGGTAGACACATGACGGTGAGGGTAGCACTCCGCGAGAGGAGGGAGGTATATACGATAAGAAGGCGAGGGAGAGAAGGAGCGAGCTATCGTCCGAGTCTAGGGCCGCTTGGTTTCAGTTATAAGCTAGAGCGAGAGGGCAAGAGCGCGCTCTGCATATAGCAGGCGCTAGCAGAAGACGCAGGCATATCTCCGTCTCCGTCCGGCCGCTCTGGCTCGGTGCGCGGCTGGTGCGGGTAGTGGGGAGCGGCCGCTCGCGGAGCAGTGCGCGTTTCAGTGTGCGGTCGCGATTCGAGCGGCGCGGAAGGCTCCCTCTTTCTCTCACTGGGGCCGCTTCTTCTTCTTCTCTCGTCCCTCGTATCAAACGCGTATATAGCCTGTCTATACATACACACACGGGGCGCGCACACGCACGCATAGAGATTCTATCGTGTCTTCTGCTCTCTCTCTCTCTCTCTCCCTTCTTCTTGGCACTCTCGCGGAGAGATACGATATTGCCGCGCGAGGTAAAATCCAACGGAGGCCCAGCTCCTAGCCGCAGAGTGAGAAAGCTCTCGAAGCGGCAGCCGCAAGCTCTCTCTCTCAGTTCGAGTGTTGTCTGGTCGTGGGCTGCCGCGCGGCCCAGCTATATATCTCCTAGGCTCGCGTGTCCGCAGGGTGTAGAGAGCTCTGGCTAATCGAGGCAGAGTAGACACGGAGGGCAGAGAGGAGAGAGTGCGCCGTGTCGGGATGCATCGGCAAGCTTAGTCGGGAATGCAGGGGCTGACTCGGCGGAGGACGGCGGAGGGAGCAGCGCGGACGAGCAGCATGTCGTCGTCCGTGAGCGCTGCCCTGGTGCGCTAGAGGTGACGGCTCCCGCAGCGGCGACGAGGAGGAGGAGGAGTACGATTACGACGACGGGGACTACGTAGCAGCCAGCGAGATGGGCAAGAAGGGCGCCAAGCGGAAAACACGCTGGAGGACCCTCAGCATTGGCAGTGAGTCGGCATCAGCTTTCCCACCCCCAGCTTCTTCTTCATTACATTTCCACCCTATAGAGCTGCACGCGTGCATGTGTTACGTCGACTCCCTCCGCGGAGGGAGCGAGCGAGAGGAAGCTGTGCGTGAGGCCGTCGTCTCTCTCTCTCGCTCCGTCTCTGTGTATACGTGCAGAATGCACCGAAGGCTGCGCGCAGAGAGAGAGCGTAGATAGCGAGCGAGCCCTCGACGATGATCAGAACAGCAGCAGCCCATCGTCTCGAATCCTTCCCTCTCTCACTATCTCCGCGTGCATATATACCCTTCTCCCCGGAGCTCCGCCGCCCCCGCAAGCTCACCCTCGCTATATATCCGCAAGCTCGGCGGCGGCGGCGGTAGGCTATACGGCGCGCTCGGTAGGCGCGCACACACAGATCGATCCGGCTCTCCCTCTCGCTCCTCTCTCTTTCTCTCCGCAGTGCACACACCTAGCAGCAGCGGCCCGCCGTGCTCCGCTGCACCTGCATGCACACGCACCGAGTCTTCCTCTTTAATACCAATCATCAGGGCCCTGGCCCCCTCGTTCCTTCCCCTCCCTTCTGGACCGCTCCCCGAGGCCTATATATTTCGACAAGTGCGTATATAACTGCGCGCGCTCTCTCGCTGGCGAGGGAGTCACGTGTGCAGGGGGGACACGCGCCGGCAAGACGCGCAGCACGTCGATTACACGCTATATAGTCTCGCCTCGGGAGAGAGAAGCTGATGCAGCCGCGCCGGCGATTGACACGCACGCTAGCTTTTTCTCTTCTCTAGGCTCTCACTCTCTGCGCGCGATTGAAAAAGAGGCGCTCGCCGCTGACCGACAAATTTCTTTTATAAATAGCGAATTGCACAACCGAGCGCCGGCCTATCGGGCTTCGCTCCGTTTCGCTCCTCGCTCACTTATAAGCGTGCTCGCGAGATGTCAATAAAGGGCCCGAGCTCTCTCTCTCTCTCTCAGCTCGGGCCGGAAACGCTTAGGCGGAAAATTGGAGTTGGTTGTAACCGGTATATAAGCGCGAGCTGTCGCGCTGCCGCTCTGCGTTTCATAACGTCGCGTATATGCGAGGCTGTAGTGGGAGGCAGATCGGCGTGCACAGAGAGTAGATGTGCACGCATACATACACGCACGGCTCCGTGGTAATTCGCCATGCGCTCGCCGGAAATCATTGCGCTCTCTCTCTGGCTTGTGGTGCGATCGTGTGTGCGTATACGCGGATTTTTGCAAATCACGGCCTGTCGGGCGAGCGACGCACCTGCGGGAGGGGCAGTTGTCGATTGTTTTTTCTTTTGGGCTTTGGATAAGAGACGATCGCGAGGTTATTTACCGATGGGTTCGGGGTTCTCTGGTTGTTGCAGCGTGACGTGATTTGCTTGGTTGGGTTGGTGTAAGATGGTTATTTATTCGTTTAGAAATTTTATTGGGCGGAAAGTAGTATTACAAAGAATTTGCAAGCTCTATTTATGAAGGTTATGATCAAAATGTACCCTTCATATATAACCCTCAACTTATCTTTCCTTCTCACCTGAATGACTCACCAGCATCGATTTCATCCATCAACCCCCCCAAAAAACTCAATAACCCTCAAATCCCGTGCTGAAAACAGATCAAGGCACCGCGTCTAAATAGTGCTTAACCACCGTCTAATAATAGCCATAAACAAACAAGCCACTTGAAAACAAAAGATTGCGTTACCACCGCCGTGCAGCCTAATTATTCCCCCCCATGCATTCTTTCCTCGTCTTTCTGCGTCGAGCGCTCGGCAACACAAAAAAAAAATGCGCAGTCCGTTTCTCCGCGCGGTCATTGCTGCCTTTCATCATCCATCATCCTGTTAGAGAAAAAAAAAGCCTTCGCCTCGAATCGCCTATAGATAAATAACGTTATATAATGTTTACGGCCCCCCGCTGTATATACACACTCTAGCGGCCGCTTTCTTTCCTCTCTAATTATGTATTTCCAGCTCTCGGGACTTCTTTTTTCGCCGGTTATCGTGAGATACGCGGCCGCTATCGGCTGCACGTACCTAAGCTCGAGGAAATATCGAAAAAGCTGCAGTTTTATCTGCCTCGACTCTTACGCGATCTGTTTGTTTGTAGATTCCCGATATACATGTAGGAATAGCTGCGAGTACTCGGGCCTGTTTAACGACGGGATCGTGAAAGTTTCGAGAGGAGGGGGGGGAGCTTGTTGCTCGGAATTATGACAAGGGTATTCGCACGCCCGTAATGTATTTCAATAACGCGCAGTAAATCAGCGCTTGGCTTCCAGATTTTATTACCCGGCCTCTCCTTCGCGCGCAGTCATCCTCGTTTGAGGAAAAAAAGTGAGAACGTTTCCTAGGAATGTCATTGCTCCACTTTTGCAAACGGCTTATTGAATTAGCTTGCCGCGAGGGCCGGCCTCTTAAAAATACAAGCGATGGATTTAATTGATCCGGGAAGGTGGAAAAATCGGGTTTGCGCCAGGTGACGCTGAGAGGCTAGCGATCGAGCATTGACATTGTCGGCTTTCGCGACGACGCGCGCTTCTCCGTCCGTCCTGCGTCCGACGTTTATCAATTACTTTCCACACTGTGTTTAGCCGGCCGACTCTCTCTCTCTCTCTTGTCCCCGGTAATTCGTGGCGAAATCTTCCAATTGCCAGTTAATGACTAAACTTGCAAAGTTCGCTTCTTTTGTGACGGCGAAAGTCTAATAAAGCTTAATTAATTGCCGGCTAAACCGTCGGCCCTTAACAGCGTTAAAATACTAGGCGAGCGAAAAGCTTGCCTCGCTCGATGAATCCGAGCCCTGGCTTCTTTTCTCTCTCTCTCTCTCAACAATTGACAAAGTCAATAAACGCCGCGTGCCAGCTCGAGTCGTAGTATTCCATTAGGGCGACGGAAACGTCGATACACTCTCAATTAAAAGGCCGAAAGGGAGAAAAAAATCCGGGCGCCGCGTTAATTTAACGGAGAGAAAGTCGGCCAAGCCTCGTATGAATGTTAGTAGTGGCACCCCATATAAATACGTAGAATGTAGTTCTCCTCTCGCCTCGGCGACGATCTATAGGCTGGTATATCGAGAGGAGGAGGAGGAACCGGAGAAAGAGAGGGACTTTACGGGGAAGCTAATCGATAGACGTCGCGCGTCTCTAGTCGCGATCGGCCTTGTGTCTGGCATAGGAAATGAAAACGTTCTCTCTCAGGGTGATGTCCTTTCCGTGTATACATCGATTAGGCTGCCTCTCCGAAGGGCTTGTTTTCACGAAAAAAAGCGACTTTAACTCTTATGAAATAACGGGACAGGTATGCGTATGAATAATGCATAAAGTAGGTGATATGATACAGAAGAGGACGACGCAAAATTAAATTTGACGAAAAATATTGACAATAAGCGCCGGCGACAAAAGAGAACGAGGCCCGCGTGCGCGCTGCACACACACGGATGTAATAGGTGCACCTGCGTTGTGGTATATACACACAGGCCAGCCGCCGCGCTTATGTAATAGCTGCAACAGCGCTTCGAACTCGAGCGTTGCCGGAGCTCCGAACTGCGACGGTGAAAATATAACTTTTTCTTTTTTTTTCTAGCTGGTATTTTTGAAATGAAAATTTCGTTTCGTTGGTCGGGTATTTTTTGTTTCTTGGTTAATTATTAATAATAGGTACTGTTTTCGGGTTTTTATTTATAGAGTGGAGGTGTTGCGGATTTTTTGAAATTTTTTTTTATTAGTAATTAAAGTGCAAATTGAATTTAGGAATTAGTTATGATTGAAGGTTGCTCTGTACGCTGGGGATTGAATGAAGGAAATAAAGTTTTTTTTTTATTTAACTTTAAACTCATTTATTTATTGCACGATGTTACATTTTTCAAAGAAACATCAAACGTATATTGCTTTTTAATAACTTATATTGGATGGCAATGAAAATGTTTTTATTTATCTAGATAACGATTAATTTAATAAATACTGAATTCAAAGCGGATACATTTTCAGAAAAAACTTGTAATTCAAAAAACTATAGATATAAAATATTTATTAATTAATAAATGAGCAAAAAGTCTTGTATAACACACATGCCTTTATAATTATGAAAAAGTAACTGTTGATTAGATCAAATACCTTGTAACAAATTAAAATGTTACTCAATCAATTTACAAAAATAATGAAAATTCATCTCAACCTCATGAATTAGCCCATTACTTTACAAACGACTGAATTAGAACGCTAACAAACCATTTTTTCCGCGCAATAAAACCTAGCTGAAATCATTTGCCAGCATCTGTAATATTTCTCTTCGCGCGAATATCGCCAGCTCAGAAGCAGGAAAACGATTCAATCTCCTCGAATCTAGAGCAGCGTGAGTTTTGTATACCTGCCGAGTCGAACGCCCTCCACTTTTTTTAAAAACATTGTGCTTATTGCACGTGTTTGCAGATCGTAGACCTTACGGGTTCGCACGATTACGCAATGGAGAAACGCCGAGAGAGTTAGCTAAAGTTGAGTTGATCGATGTGTGCGCGAATGACCGATGCGTATAGAAGGATTGGACTAGGAGGAAAAAAATTACTGTTTTGCGTGTACGAAAAATTGTAGAGTTTCGATATTGTGCATAATTTTAGTTGATTTACATGGAGCGATGTTTTATGAGTCAATTATGTTGGTGATAAACAAAATACTTTGACACTTTTAAAGGCTCGTTAAAAGATAAATAAATCAAAAAATTGTCACTTTTGCTTTCAATGATAAACGAACTAAATATAAATTTTGAAAACTATTATTTTAACAAGAAAAAAATAGGTGAATTTTTGAAAAGAAAACTTTTTTAATAAAATCGTTACGAAATTACATGCTTTTTCTAATAACACAAATTTAGCACACAAAACCAATTTGAGCCCAAATTATGTAATTTTTTACTTCAGCCCCAATATCGCTGTAAAAGCACCGGATAACCCACATAAACCAAGAAACCATAACTTTTTACAATAAATCTCCTACCGACCAACAAATATAAAACAAACATCAAAAAGAACCAAACGCGAAAAAACACAATCATCACAGATAATAAACATCCGATTACATAAAGCCTCGAGTGTTTTGGCATTTTCTTCCTCGTTATCAGACTGTCGCATGCGCGTGCGTTCTTAAAAACAAAAAGCTCATCGATCCGCGCGTGCAGCCTTTTTAACGCGACGCTAAAATCGCGGCGACCGATCGCCAATTCACCCGCACACACACACGTAACACAACAGCGCGCCGAGAAAATACGCGCGCCGGCAAAGAGATATGCGCCTGTAAATGCGTGCGCGTAAAGCGCGGAGGAGTTATGAATAGCTCACGTGAACGACCACGAGGTCGGTCACATGCAGCCGATGCCAAACTTCTCGTGGTTCACGCACATCGTCACGGGACTCGTCCTCTCTTTCTTCCTCTGCTCCGCGCGGGGCCGGCCGGATATACATAAGAATGAAAGCTATATAGGATGATGAACCGTGGGCGTTTGAATTTTGCGCGCTCTTAGGCTTTTTTAGCCGGGAAAGAGGATGGACGCGTGTTGCGTAACGCCGGCGATGCTCTAATCGATTCGCGGACGCGCGCGGCGCTGAAAAGTTTTGTCATGATTGTGTCGTCGCCGAGTGATGGCTGTAATGAAACGTCTTGCAATTCCGTGTAACCAAGCGAGATTCAACGTTTCGTGGTCTCGCGTATATGCGTGTATCACTAGCGTTTTTTCTTCATTATTTTTATAATTATCGCCCGGCGTAAAAACGCTAAGAGTGTAGACGTTCCGGGTTAGCCGAAGAAACGTCTCTTATTTGACTTGGCACGTAACAGCCTTTTTTTTCTCGTCGACGTATATTCCAGCGCGCGTATCAACGTCTCCAAAAAAAAGCAGGCTACAAAACATTCGCCGGCGATGTCTGATGAAGATCCAATCGGACACAAAAATTTGATTAATGAGAGGCGCGCGCGCGCAGACTTGCATATACACACAGGCCGTTACGTAAGCCGCGTTTCTAAGGACAAGTAAACACTGTTTGGCGAGCATAGAACGCAACGTTCTTCTGCCGTGCGTGCGCCAGCGATTTACGACTCGCGCTATCTATCTTAGATTATGACACTTTAACCTCGCCTCTCCCGGCAGTTTCCCGAGCGCTCTGAAATAATGCTAGAATCCAGCGATCAATCGCGGACTCATTTTCGCGCCGTAATAATTATAGAAACTCTCGGCGGCTTTCACTCGGACACTCGTTAAGCAGTTAATGAACCTGCCCCAGCGCTCGCTTTTTCCATCCATAGACGCTGATTTTTCATCGCGGATCACGCGTCGTTGGTAAATTGATGGTTTTCTAATAATCACAGGATAGTCGCGGGCTAATGATCCTGACGTGTCATTTTCAAGCTCCCCGCAATTTTTTTCATCCTCGAGACTTTCAGCATCTTGCGCCAGCTTTTTCAATACCGCGAAGTAGGCTGATAGGCGTGTCGAAGGAAGTCACGGCGCGGCCTGGTCGGATATTAATTTTTCAATGAAAGCCTGCTCATTACAATCGCGAGCCTCGCGATTGTTAATGGCACAGGCGGATCGCGTGTCGTGAATCCCCTTAGGGGCTATCCGATATATGCGGGATGCGTTGCGCTGGGGGAACAGATAAGGGAGCGCGTGGCGCGCTCCAAATATTTTCTCATGCATGGCATCGCTTGATCGTTTGAACGAACTATCTACCTTGATCTGGGATGATAGATTCTCGTCTTTCTCGTAGAGGCGGAGGATTGTGCGAGTTGGATGGATAGAGTTGATAATTACTGGATAGTCATTAATTAAAGTCGTTTGAGACGGAAAAGGAAAACTTTTCGAATGGTTTTTTGCGTGAGGTGCTGAATTGCGTTTTGCGATTGAATGAGAATCGAGACTTTATTCACTTTTCGAATTTTTTGACGGGATTTCGTAAGGTTTGGAAATAAGTGAATACGATGACGAGCAGAATTAAATATTTTTTATAGAGGAAACCAATGACTTTTTACTGTAATTAATCTCGAATGTGACTTTCTTCAGTAAAAGCTGTGATTAATAATTCTGTTAATCGCAAGCTTTCATTATAACCCCCACTAGGACTCTAACTACTTCGGCCTAAATGCGCAAAATTATTTCATCCCTAACTAGACCCTATAGCTACGCTCAACAACTCAACTCAATCAATAATTATCCACCCAACAATCAATACCTACAACCTATTTATCATCCTAACCAAGAATATCCACATTCTCCAAACAGCAGCTGCAAACCAGTGCTAATTCAATCTACCCTAAGCAAAGGCGCGAGTAACGGAAACCTCTCGTTAGCAGAACGCGTCGACGCGTTTTCCGAAACGTCGCCTTTAATCCACTCCCCAACAAGCCGACTATACACACCGACGCTCCTGGTACGTTTCGAGTTTTACGATCAATCAGAGCTTCTCGCCCGCTGCGGCTCGTCAACCGGCGAGAGAACCGATATATCGCGGACTATAAGCTCTCAGAGGGTATATGAACCGCGTGCGAGCCAGTCGAATGTTTTCAACAATGTGCCTAGCCTGTTCTATAATGGTCCTACGCTCCAAATGACCGCGCGCTCGTCTCTTTCTCTCTCTCTCTCTCTGCGTTTAGCCTCAAAGATGATGCCTATAAAGACTACTCTTCATTTCGTCACTGCGTGTGTGTGTGCCACGCGTGCAACCAGACACTGGCCGCCTACTGTGCAGCCCTTTCTCAACACGCCGCGTGTGTGCAGCTTTTTTGCCTTCTTGCCTCGGGGCAGGCTCTAGGAGACGGCTGTTTCTTCGGATTCCTGGCTATTCTGGCCCTCCTGATGATCGCGGGCTCCCGGGAATTCATTAAGGGACGAGGCGAAACAATGAGAGAGGAGTTTATTTGCGTTGGGAGAGCTGTCGGTTGGGGATTTTCGAGATTGTGAATTGAATTATTACGAGCGGGAAGTGAATTTTCGGGAAACGTTGCTATGTCATATTATAAGTTGCGTTGAGTGACATGTCGTTTTTATAGCACTTTGTTTGCGATGTGTGGTGTCACGTACGAAAATAGAAGTTTGATTTCACTACTTTTGATATTGCGGAAGGGTAAAAGTAATGCAGAAAATTTCAAACTAAAATATGCACAATGATAGCGTCGAGTGTCTAGAGGTTTCTTATCTGTAACATCATCTCAAACAAAGTCGAGAGTTTTTGTTACGTCTCGTTCAAAGTTCAATTCTTTTCGGCCTCGATATCTGCTTCTTGAGGAGCTTTCGATAATATATTATACTAATCGCAATTTTTTCGGCGACTGCACTTTGCGCAGATAAGTTTTTTTTCATGGAGATAGTAAAAAACTAGTTATTGCGTCATCCGAAAGTGAAAGCTTTCCGATGAACGTATATATTGTAAATAATGTATGTCTATGTATATTCCTATGTTAGCACAGAGAAAAATACATAGAGAAGAAGGTTTTTTGAAAAATTACTAAAATTCTAGTAATTTTTTTTAAAGTTTAAGATTTTTCTTTATTTTTAGTCTGTTACCTCTTTCTAAAATAGAATAACCATTTTTTCAAAAAAAAATTTTTTCATATATCAATGCGTAAAGAGAAGTATAAAAAAACGATTCGAAATAAAATTTCCTTGACACATGATTTTATCAATGGTTAAACAGTATTGCACAATTGCATCGTTGATTCTTCTATAGTTAACTTATTATTGTTCGTTCGTGAGAGCTCGTATAGCTGTTTGCATAACATAATGAGTGCAGCGATAAATTGCAAAAGTATCGATAAAAATCGGTAAATAAGATTATACAGCTGACTGATAGGGTGAGAGGCCGTTATTGATTTTTATTGCAAAGTTTTATCAATATAAAATGTTGTTAAAATGTTTGTTATTTTCTACGTATGCTTTAATATAATTATTGGTTTCCTTCATATGCTAGTAAAAAATCCTTATAAATTTGTAATTTATGTGAATTTCACTTTTCATTTATGATGCAATTAAATCGTTTTTCTGCAACCGTTTGGTCGTTGTAAACTAATTATTATAAATTCTTTTAATTCTACACAATAGATAAAATATAATCTAACGTATAGATACGTAATCTAAAGCAGGGCTCAATAGACAAACACCAACATTCTATTAAGCCATGAAACTCGGCAAACAAAAAAATTCCAACCTAACAACGATCCAATCAGCCACCCACCATTACCCCATCGCTAAAACAACCATCCACCGACCTTCAAGACCCCATGCTCATACGAAAAACCCTAAAACCGTAATGCTCGAAAAACGTTTCCCCTGTACACAGCGGAGCGTTAAGAAAAAAAGAAGCTTGCCGAGCAACACAGCCGAGGCAAACTGGCCTACCCTCTTCCTCTACCCCACCGACACCTACATACACCCGGCCACCCACACGAAGCTCGCCCCCCAGCACACCGCAGCGCCGCCGCCGTGCACTTTCGTGCTCGAAGCTTTCTCTGCTCTCTCGCTAAAATCGAAGCCATCTCCTCGCGCCGGGGGCTCCTCGCCTAATGGCGTATCCCGCGACTGTAACTACTTACGCAATCGTTCAATTTTTTCGCTCGACATGCCTGCTTTATCGCTCGTTCCACCTTCTCAAGGGTAGCCGAGCTGGCGACGATCCTGAGAGAGAGGTCAAAGACTCACGATCAAGTTCGCTTGCGTGTAGCTGCTACTACCGCTGTTTCACGGCTGGATATATATAAATATCGGAATATCGGAGCATTTCAGCGGAGGAAGGCGATTTTGAGCATAGGAGAAGCGCGCGGGGCTAGGGGCAATTAAAGCGGAGCTATGCCGGGGGGTAATTAGCCGCAGTTAGCGCGCTGGTGTTGATAGCGTCGCGAGCGCGCAAGTGCAGCGAGCTCACCCACCGGAGGTCCTTCACCTTTGAAAACCGAGCGAGAAGCACGCGTTCTTGGTCTGTATAGTTGGACGAGGGACTACTGTTACGTTTGCTCGAGTTGGTGAGGTAGTGGACGTGCTTTTTTTTAGATTTATGGTGGATGATTTTTAGGTGTGTTGGGAAGGATGTTTGTTATGGGGGTTAGATGGGGAAATGTGGGTAGTCGATGGGTTGGGAGTCTAGTTTTACTGCAGTGTGCTGCATTAAGGAAAGTTGATTCGCTGTTTCCTTATTTTTATGTAAACCTGAGTTTACTGGGTAATTAATGATGTAACTATACCGTTGGTTATTTGCGCTATTGAATTACCTGTACTTGATATAACCGTATAAGAATAAACGATCTTGAATAACAATATGATTTCTTAAGTTTCCTTTAATTAAAAGGTACTGGAATAATAATATTTTGATAAGACAGTTTACCCGAGTAGAAATTTAATCAGTTAAGCTTGTTAAAATTTCATTGGATCTTAACTAAATTCTTAGCCTGGCCCTAACCAACTGGCACAATTATGTCTGCGGCTTCCCAAGATAACTGCACTTAAATCCATTTTTCATGTTTTCGAGAAATTGACGTTTTAATGTTTAAAGGTGCGCCCGAGATCGGAGAAAACTAGTTGAAACGAAATACTTAGCTAATTCATTGCGACATTAAATGCGAATATAATCACTGCTACAACTTCTTGATATACACTTTGCTTTTGCTGCGCATAGTAGAAGAACATTTGAGTTGTGTTAAAAGCTTGGGAACTTAATCAGGAGTGGATTTATCTTTTTCTCCGGTTTTTATTATTTATTTGATATAAAAAATAAATAAAAGTATATTTTAAATTAAAGAAATCAACAAATAATAATTATTATTCATGAAACACACTCTATTTAAATTATTGTATTATTTTATTCATGTATATCTTATAATTATTTGCCTTCGTGAAATAACTAGATAAGTCTATTTTTAGATTTATTTAAATTACAATGGACTTATAAAAGCAGCTTGGATAGTGGTTGTCCAAAAATAAACTTACATGAACTAGTGCTCCTCAAGCCCTTTAGAATCGGTGTAAACTAGATTTTGAAAAAAAAGGTCTTGTGGAGTTATCTTGGGAAGCCTCAGATATTAATAATAAGGTAATCTAGTTTGGTCATAATAAGGAGCTATTTTATTTTCTATCTGGAAATAAATATCGTTTTTAATAGTGTCTGAAAAATGACCTTACTCTTAGATTTTTTCAATCACTATTTTAATTCATGTAGTTGCGTTAATTAAATGAAATCCTGTTTAATTTAACGCAATATTCATGCGTAATCATGAAACTTGAAGTTTTTCCTTTTGATTGGCGATAAAATTAATGTTAATGAAGTTATAAAGCCGCTAAAATATATGTTTTAAACACTCGAGACAGCTCGTTTGAAATCCTTTAAATCCAATAATGAGCTTTTCAATATGCGAAGTTAGAAACTGGGCTCCTATTAAAATATTAAAGGTAACATTTTCCCTGTAAATTATATAATCATTTTTTCCTCATCTTTCTCTCAGACCTACTTGAAACTTCTAAAATAGTCTTGTTATTTTTAAAAAGTTTCTTTCATCAGCAGCACTTAAACCATAACCTCTACATAAATATAGATCGATCTACAGAACATTTTTTTTTCGTTATTTTCATGAATGTACGAGGAGTTTCAACTAACGAGTTATTAATTGATCGTTCCGAAAGCTACGCTTTTAGCCAACTCCGAAATTCCCGTAGCCTATAAAATCAAAAACAACAAGCGAAATATCTGCGGTTGACCTGCGATGTTTATTGCGCCCCCACTTGTCGTAGTTGTGCGCGCGTGTCACTTCACTTCGTGTTTACATTATATCGATTCGAGGTCACAATTGAAGCAAACTTAGCCGGCGTCGAAGCTAGGGTTATTTTAAGAATTTTGCAATCCCTATACGCACGCTTTAATTTACAAAATCAAATTAATAGGTACCCAGCGAGCCTAGCAAACTTCACGCCTCACCATATATTCATTAAATTCTATTACCCCAATCTAGAAAGACAAAACCAAGCCAATTAATACGTAATATCAGTATAAAAACAAACCCGCGCGCGCCGATTGCGTAACGGCAACGATCATTGACGAAAAAGCTCTATGAAAGCGTCGCCAGGCGAAAGCGCTCCCCGAGAAAGCGGCCTCATCAATCGAAGCCCACGGGCATGGTGTTATCCCTTTATTTTTGGAAAATGGAGCACGTTTCACGCGACCAGCGGCCGGCTAACCAGCTCCCCACAGTTCATTCAAGCTCGAGCTTGCGAATTGTCTTCGTCCACCTCGGCTCCGCGAAATTTTTGACATTTTAACGAGGGCACTGCAGCGATTGAGAATAATCTCATACTTATGCGCTTCTCTTAAGTCTGTGCACGCAGTTTGGCGCTGCGCGCAGGAACGACCCCTTCGACTGGCGCGCGCGGCACTCGGGCGCTCCTCCGAGATCTATTTCTGGCAGTATTCTAGTCCAAGTTGCGCGCTCCTAGTAGAAGCTTCGACGACGAGCACGATTTTCGCGTGCGCGCGCGCGAGCAACGCAAAAAAGAGCGGCTCGAGGCGGCGCAAGCTCGGGCCCTCCTCGGGAGCGCATACTATAATCGCAGGCGCGACCTTACGTCCAGATAGCTAGAGAAAGAGAGAAAGGAGAGAGGGTAACAATTACTGGGCAGCTCGGTAAATTAAAGCATCCGACAGCGGCGGCGGGAGTAGAATCGCCGCTCTCTCTCTCTCTCTCTCTCGCTCGGCGAATACCGCATATACTGCTGGATGCGAATAGCTCTTTATCAAGTGCGCCTAGCTCCGTAATAAATTATCCTACGCTCTCGCTCTTCTCTCTTTTGCGCTTTCATTCAATCTCTTTGTCTCCTCTCTGGCCGCGTAGCCCGCTTTTTCGAGAGAGCGAAAAGCTCGCCATTCAGTGCAATTAGTACGGTATTTGTATGTAAGCAGAGAGAGGGGAAAAGGCGAGAATATGCAGTGGCGTCGGCAGATCAGAGTCAGCCGCGTGATCGGATCCTCCAAGTTCGCGCTGCTCTTCGCCCGCTACCAAGACGGTTAGAGAGCCATCTTTGACTTGTCGTGTGCGTGCATGCTTTTTTGGATTCAGGAAGTATATTACGCCCGCTCGGCTCGCTCAAGCGCGCGCGCGGCGGCTATTTGAGTAGCGCGCTTATTATGTAAGGGGACTTTCGATTCTTTGCTTCGGGCTTGGAGTGGGGGTAGAGTGATACGTTTGTATATGTTGAAGGTGCTTTTTTTTTGTTTGTTTGTTTATGAGAGTTGTTTTATAAGGTTGATACTTTGTTTAACGAATGGTATTTTTAGTACGGTTTGCAATGAATCGTTGCGAGTCGAATGGAAGAATTTTAATAGGACCGATAAATTACTTTATCGCAAGTCACGATCGCAGTTTAATGAGAGATTAAAGTTTTTATCGAGGGCTTCGTTAAACGGTGATTTCAGCACTAAATATTCATTAATTTGCGAAATTATGGCTTTTAAAAATACTTTTATAGAGTAGCTTTAAGCGACTACGTTAAACCTCATTTTTCTACTGACAACTTGAGGAAAATGTTGTGAAAGAAAAAAAAAGCACTTTATCGCTCCAGACCATGCTAAGACAAAACCATTCTCATTGCAGCTCCCCCCGGCGAGGAGGACGACGAGGAGGGAGTGCGCAACGGCTACACGAAATCCACGCAGGATCACTACGTGCGCTCGGAGCGCAACGGCTACGCTAACTCGGGCGGCACGAGCGCCCCCTGGCTGAAGTCGCGGCACGGCAGCGCCGGCAGCAGCAGCGGCAGCAACGGCGGCGGCAACGGCGGCGGCTCCAGCAGCAACGCGAGCAGCAACAACGGCCAGAGCAACGGCGGCAGCACGACCAGCGGCTACGGGAGCGGCGGCTCGCGCTCGAGGCGCGACGACTCGAGCCAGTCGCCCACCCAGCAGCAGAAGATCGTCTTCAACGAGGACGAGTACACGAGGATAACGACGCCGAGGCAGGACGTGCTCTTTAAGAAGGGCTATCTGTCGCAGAAGAAGCCCTGGGCGAGCACGACCAGCATGAGCGCGACGCCCTCGACCACCGAGAGCCAGTCGGCCTCGCACTCGACCGCAGGTAGAGGTATAGATGGTGCTGGATGGGTTCATGGGGAGCTTTACTTTTGGGCTTAGCTTTGGGATCTTGGGGTGGTTCTGGGTTGTTTCTACGTGGGTGTGGTTTTTTATTCTGCTATGATTGATTTAGGGATAACTTGAATGTGGGGATGACCAAGTTTGTGTCGAGCAATATTTTTTAATTCCATGTGCGTAAAATAGCATTTTATGCACTTTTCCAAGTGCGTAAATGCTATTTTATGCACACATGAATCAAAAAGTATATATTGTAAATTTAAATTATTTGATAATATTTTAGATTTTATATGAATATATATTAAATTCTGGTGTAGAGGATACGCAAAATCAGTTTTATATGCGCTGTCATTACATTTATTTTGTTTAATTTTGTTTAATTTTAAAATTGCTCTCCAATTATTTATAAATAATCATGTTACTAATTTTATTAAATTTAATACTTAA